>MPDP01000126.1:0-72683 GCA_030869315.1 Colletotrichum cuscutae
TTTATTAAAATTTAGGTAATTCCTATTTCTTCTTACTATCTCGCTATTACTTTCGTTTTTATTATTTTTAGCGATTATTATTAACCTTCTAGATCGCTAGCTATTATACGTACTAAGGTTACCCTTTGTATTTAGTAGGGCCCAGGCAAGCGCAGGATAGAGTGCCTTCGGCGGCCTTCCTGAAGAGGTTGGTCGTTTCCCCCTGTTGCCATGGAGAGCCAAGAAAACAGTCAATAGTGTGTCCCCCAGATCCACGACAAACAAACAACAACACAATAACACTAGGTTGTGCACCCCCCCGGGAAAAGGCAAAAGCCATGGCGGTTTCACAGCGTTCCGTCTGAGAATCGACACGATCTCTAGCGGTTGGTCACTTGCATGACACCTAATAATCAGTACGTAGTAAATCATACCCAAGGTACCCGGTCCCCACAGCCCGCCGCCGGTCCAACTTGCCAGGCTACGGTGGCCCGCCCGGTTGCCAGCAGAACCCTTCCCCTAAAGACAACTACCTGTGGTGTTGTGGGTTGTCGAGATGGGCAAGGCGGTAAGTGAGTTGGCACACAGTTAGGTGATCGCAATTGGTGGCCGCAGCGGCCATCCCTCATCATCCCACACCATGCCGCTGCAACCCGCTTTCAACATTGCTTCTAGAAGGGCGGAAAGCGGACACGCACCAACGGAGAGCGGGCGGACGGGCGGGTTCTGCTGATGCTGCTGGTGCTAGCATGCTCCAATTCTCTTCCTCCTGCAACCCTCTCTCTCTGCTGCTTGTTGGCCGTTGGCGTGCTGGCTGCATCGCTGCATCGCTGGCGGCATGTGGGGACAAACATCGTGAGTGGTTGCGGTTTGGTCGAGCGAAGCTCCGTTAGTGTCCTGTTCCTGTACCGGATATCTCTGCAGGACACTGGAGCATCTGCAGGATTGCCGCGGCTCAAAGTCGAAAAGATGGAGACCCCAATCAAACCGCAAGATCCATCCAGCCAAGCAGCGCGTAAAGAGGGTTCGGCTCCGTATTGCCCTAGAATGCATGGTCAGTTCCGGGAGTGGATTGGCGTGCCAATCGCCGGTTCTCCCCCATGAGCCCATAGAACCCAACTGAACCCTTCCGACTGATAGACGGAGACTGCCCGGTCTAACGCTTCACGATGGGGCTCCTTAACACGGGACGCCTTGAGAGCAAGGCCTGGGAAACCGCGGCACACACCGCGAAAGAAACCGGGTCTTGTTCCCGGGCAGGAGCTGAAGCGGGAACTCTGGGCCATGAGACCATAATCAGAGGAGCCAGTCAGCCACTGACTCGTCTCCTTTGCCGTTTCTTCTCAGTTACTCATAGTAACGGGGGCGGTCGCCGGCATCCCTTGATCCTATCGAGTATAGAGGCAAGGCCCATAGCCCATGGTAATGGACCGAAGCAAGAAACGGCCCGTAATCGTTAGCCAACGGCAACTCCACGCAGCGCCGTCACAGGGAGCCAGGGCCACGATCATTCATGAACCCTCACCGCTTGATGACGAAGTGCCGTGTGGAATGTCACCAGATGTTTCCCGGTGCTTTGGTCTCTCGTAATATCCCAGAGACCCAGCCAGCCGCCCAGGTTGGCCTGTCCTGTATGCTCTCAAGGTTATCTAGTTTTTCGAGATTCGACGTTGTACGTCCATCTCTGACTGGCTGGCGAACTGCGAACCGAGAGCAGATTCAGATTGTCAACGACAAAGAATTACGCTGTCCAGTTGCAGGCTTTTCTTCTTCTCCTTGGTGCAGGTTTCACCTTCATTGGCCTGTTTCAGGCCCTCGCCCAGCTGCTACCCCAAGATGTCGTCTCGACCTCTGCCATGTCGTACGCATGCGACCTCGTAGACAGCAATCAGCCGCCTGGATGCGATGCTGTAGGCTATCCTTGACGTTCCATTGCCGACAAGGGAAAGAAAATGAGATGGCTGGCGATGTCGCGACGCAGCGCCGTAGCGAGTCGGGTCGAGTCAAGCACGTCGTGCCGACTTTAGACGATGGTCGGATCAACGCTGGCCGCAGACACTGGCCGCATATCTGCGCTGGTTGACGGTCTTAGGTCTGACAGCATTCCATCGTTGACCTAATGCTTCCGGAACTTTTCGAAGCGTCTTGGCCGCAGCTGCAGCTAGACGGATCCCTCAGGTACGAACTTTGGCGAAATGCAGCTATTCGCTATGTTGTACATGTCGTAATTCTCCATATCTCGAAATTTGCTTCAAATCCACATTCATCCCGTTGCAAGTTGGAACAGCCCTGCGAGTTGGGATAACATCTGTCGTGGAGGCAGAACGCATTGAGCAATTCCAATCGGATGAAATGATGCGGGAAATCGGCAGACTCATGATCTACTTCAGCTCATCAAGGCAAATCGAAATTTGACATGGGCTCCAGACCAAACCCTATCTGGCCTGTGCTGGCCCCTGTGGTGATGGAGATGTAAACAAACGTGATGGGTACCCATCTCACCCACAGCTTAATGTCCGAAAATACCAGGGTTTATCGACGGAGACGGTGCCATGATGCAAATGAGTGAGCATGCCAACCGTGCCCTCTTCTGACAGGGTTCTACGCGCCATCAATTAGACCTTTCTCGCGTCCAGTGCTTGCCTTTCTCGTCACTCGTTGGCATTAGCAGTCAGTATGTGATGTCGCAACGAGACGGAAAAGGCCTGGTAAGCTGTAACACGGCGACTCGAGTGAGAATCCCATCCACGTCCAATATTGTGCGTTATCGATCCGGGGGCCACTCCGCCATTGTCTGTCATAGTAATCCCCGCTGACAAGCCCATCGGCTCCGGAGACGGATGGATGGTCTTGTCACCCACAGGCCATGGATCGATAGGAACACATCACCCAGACAGCAAGCTGCATGGCCGAGTCTGGGTCCAGAAGTCTCACTACGAAATTCTGGTCGAGACCCTATACTCCTAGAGCCTAGTAGTAGGGGATGCGCAACGTGGAGCGGCTTTCAGTGTGCCGAGCGCTGAGGGAGGCGGCGTCGCGAGTACCCATAGCCGATAGTTTGGCAGTTGAGTCGGGATTCGTGCCCTAGCTCGACCGACTGTTTGTTGTGTCCAATCCCTGCATCGTCTTACATGCAAACGAAGTCGTGAAATCATAGTTCGTACACTGGCGTGACTAGTAGACTGTCTATCCGGACTGCGAAGAAGAAAAGAAATAGAGCTCAAGTGGGAGCTGCCAAATGTGAGGCTCGTATGAATACCAGCACTGTTTTTTGGAGTTTCGTTGGTAGAGAACCGCCAAGGTCCCAGGCCGCTGGCCAAGACTTTGGGTTCAACCTTTTCCCTCCAAGATGGAATCGATGCGACGATGCCGTGAGAATGGACACTCCGATTCCGTTGGTCTTTCTCTCGCTCAATCTTTTGAGTCTTGACCTCCCACGCTCAGCGGAAGATTGCGGGCTGTACTCATGAGCCAAGAAGGATCAACTATACATGGAAATGGCCTTGTCTTAGAGCTGCCAAACGAGGCGACATTGGGGTAAAAAAGGCGCATGTCATCGACGGCCAAGACACTGGAGGCGTCGATTCGTTACAGGACCCCTCATCCTTCTCCAACTTTGCCAGAACCGACTGACTCGGAAGGGGGGGAATGTAGACTTAAACGGCAGCAGAATGAGGCTTTAGGCACGTTAGGATGGTAGCAAGCGCGGGAGAATCAGGGCCGTCAAATCCCCGCACTCGACAGAAAGCGGGAGTGGAGGCACAGTGTAGGTGTATCTGTACGGGCGATTCGATGGACGATTTCGGGAGGGGGTAACCGGGGCCATTTCCGAGGACTGTAATGGTGGGTAGTGGTGCAGAGATGCGGCGTGCCCCAAGATGGCCCAGATCAACGATGGGCGAGGTATCGAACTGTCCAATACGATAGCAAGGTTTGAAATGGCTCATCGTGGGCGGCTCAGCATGCCTCTTTGCTAAGAGTCACGACCAAGAACACAAAGACGGTGAGTGAGCGCCGAGAGTCTCCAGTCTCCACGGGGAGCTCACGAGGACAATATTGAATGGCGAGCTTTGGCCAGCCGAGCGCGAGTTTTCTCCAGGCTCCAACCGTCCAGGTTGCCCGACAGGTTCTGTCATCCGGCTCAAGGACAGGACCAAACACCCGGGCTTCAGGTAGGCCCGGGCGTCGCCCGTGGTAAGACCTGGCAGGCTGGGATGGTGGAAGAAGCCGGGCAGACCGTGCTTGAATCTCGGTGAGAGATTACAGTATCGGCGAACTTCTCTAGGAGCTGGGCCACCACCCTTTGCGTGGCACCGTGGTTGGCAGCCGGGCGAGGAAACGGCCAGGCGGTTCGGGATGTCTTGAGTTTGGAAGGCAAAATGGCCAAGGCCACCGACCGCTTTGTACATTATGGATCCCCCGGCCTCTTCGACGGCGAGACCGAACACTGACCGACACGGCTCCGATCCCAAGCTCCAACGCCAACGAGAACTGGTTTTTGGCGAGAGCGCGCCTCGTACGGAGAAACCCTTGTAGCGTCGATCAGCTTGGGGGTAACGCCCAGCAAGCTTAGGTTAGCACGTCAATTCCCGCGATGGCGAGAGAGGCGAAGGCGAGCACTGGCGAGGTCGAGCAAGAGGCGTCAATTAGCCACTCTGCGACCTGCCACGATCGGAGGTCGGTGCGAAAGCGATGAGCGGTAACGGATCGGCCGGAACGGCGAGGGTCACTGAGTAAGAGAAGACCATCTGACGGGAGCCGCCCCATTCGCTATGACGTAGAGGCGTCGAACCCTTCGTGATGGATCAGTCGTGCGCCAGCGCGCCGGCGGTCAGCCTCGGATTAGGAGTTGGAGCAGTAAGATCAGTGCAATCCCGACCCGGCCACCGGTATCGTTTCTGGTTCGCGATCCATTCTTCAGGCTTCAGCTCCGCACAGGGCAATTCTGTCAGTCGAGTATCCGTAGGGTCCGTGTGCCTAAGGACCGACAAACATGCTGCAAAGAAACATTCAGCGAAGGTTTATTCTGCCGCCAACATCGGAGTCCCTGTAAGCAGGCGACGTGCGGTGAACAGTGGATATCCTTCTCGGAGCGTGTACCTGGCTGTCGCGAACACAACGTGGATAAGTCGTACTAGCTCTTTGAGACTATTCTCCGCCGGCTTAGAAGGTGACAGGATCGTGAACCAAATTGTTCTGGTGTCTTCACTTCGCACAGTAAAACATATTGCCGTCTCGCTGCCGGACCTAGATTGTACAGAGCTTCTAAATACCGTATGTCTCCGTCATGAGCCTGAACCTATTCAGCCAGACAGAGTTGCAGTCTCTGGCCCTGGAGGCCCTTGAGGTCCCTAGAGCTCTTTGGACTGGAGAACGAAGGCGGTCATTGATGTTCTTCTCCCAGCATCACAGCCGGGTTGCGCTGCCAGCCTGCCATGGAGCCACGGTAGGTACTTGTTGTGTGGAGAGAGAGAGAGTGGGAGACGGTAAGATAGGCGGCTCGATGGGGGGCACTGTACGGATACGCACCACACCGCACCCGTAGCTAGCTTCCCCATACTGGATCACCAAGGTGTCCGTCAGGTATTTCTAGGGCGAGGATATTCTGCCAGCAGCTCCCGCTATTCTGCCCCCAAGTGTGGCTGCGGCCGCCACACGACCGCCGGTCTCGGGCACATACGTAAGCTAGGCTCTGCGTAGTTAGCATTCGAATAGATTAGGCTAATTAAAGGCCGTTCATTAACTTATAATTAATTAAATTATTTTAATAAAAAGTATAGTAATTAATAAATTAGCCTAATTAACTACTTAATTAATTATTAATTACTTTATATAGCCTATAGCCCGTAATTTAATAACTTTTTCTACTTTAGTAACTTCCTTTATTTTAGCCTCGTACTTATTAATAAGCTTATTTATCTCGCTTTTTATTATAAAATTAATATTATAAATATAATCTTTATTAACTAGATCCTATAATACGTTTAATTACGTAAGATTACTAATTAATTAAGATCGTAACTTTATAAGTATTAGTAACTAAAGAGCCCCTATAAAATTAATCTTATTATTATTAATTACGTTAATTACCTCGTTAGTAATAGCCCGCTAATACTTTTACTATATCTCTATATTAGCCTCGTACGTATTAAAATTATATATAATCTCGAGGCCTTATTAAGTAGAAGTGGCCTTACTTAGTACTAAAGGTACTATTAATAATAATAATATTAGTATAAGTACTACTTCTATACGTTTAGTAACTTCCTCGTACTGAAACATAGAGGGCTCTTGTTTAAAAGAAGTACTTCGATTAACGGCTAGCTTTTTTAACTTAAGTACTATAGAGCCCGTTATAATTACTATAATACTTATTATATAGTGGTTTTTTTCCGGCTTTATAGGTACAAAAGATCGACCTTAACGGGATTACGTTTTTAAAGGAAATTATATAATATAGTATACTTTTAAATTATATAATACGCGTAATATATCCTAAGTACGTACTTAACGTAATATAATAATTTTAATACGAAAACCGCTATTTAATTCGGGATAGGCAAGTTATTCTTTTTAACTACTTATTAATAATAGGCTAAGTAATATACTTACGTAGTAGCGCTAGTTAAAAAGGTTAATAATAAAGGTTAGCCGTAATAATTAGCTATAATAATCGGCTATAATAATTAGAAACGGCCCTTAACTATAAAAGTTCTGAACTTTAATAGTAACGTAGAGGTTTTTAAAAAAAGGGCTAAAAGGGCTAATATCTAGCTACTTAGAGCTTATAAAGATTTTTATTATCCTTATCGTTTTTAATATTATCTAAAATTACTCTCTATTTAAACTAAATAAATTTATTAAATAAGCTTATTAAATAAACTTATTAAATATACTTATTAATATATAAACTACTACTCGTTAAGAACTTTTTAGTATATAGTTAGTAACTAGCGGGCTAAAAATACCCCTCGATAGGTCCCCCCCTCTAGGGCTCAATAGATTCTTAGGCCCCCTCGACGCCCTAGCTATCGTAACTAACGTAAGTATACTTAAAGAGTAGTATAATACTTTTTAATAGTACAGAATTTAGCTAAGTAATAGTATAAATACTATAAATAGCCGGGCTAATACGGATATTAAAATTTAGTATTTATTTTTTTTATTCTACTTTTACTAGCTACTCGGGCGGTTCTCGGTATTATTTACATAGTATTAATATACAGTATTAATAAATACTCCTACTATCTTAATAAACTATTTTTTTTAAATTTTCTACTTTTTTAACTTTTCCTCTTATAAAGTTTATAACTACGGATTATTAATAATAATATTAAGCACCCGATACTACTACTTTATAAACCGCCTACTTAACTAAGTTTACTGCCCTCTAGGTAATTATAGCTTATAATAGTAATATTAGAGATACCCTCGTCGCTATTATTAAGAATAATATTAACCTCTATAAGTACGATATCTACCCTAGTACTTTTAACTTTAACTCGTATACGCACATATATTTATTACTTCGTTTCTTTTATTAAAGTTAAAAAACGCTTCCCTCGCTATCTATTACTATTACCCTATTACTATTATTATTAAATTATCTACTTATTCTTAAATATATACTATTAAAATACTAAGACGCTTAGTTATTATTAACCCCTAGGGATACCTTAAGGGCTAGAAGTTCGATCTTATAAGTATTATACTAAAGGACCCCGAACTATAGTAAGGTTGTTTTAAAAAATACGGATTAAATACTATTAACTTAAAGATCCGAAATACGTATATTAATATAAATATTACTATTATTAATACCTAACTTATATAATATAGCCTTAATAAAATACCTAATTAACTATAGAGCATAATTAATACCCTAGTATTATAATAATAAAATAAGAAGTTTAGAGAGATTAAAAAGGATATTTTAGAGTTATTAAATAAGTTAGAAAATAGGAGGTAGGTTTCGGCTATTTAGAAAGCTATTAATATATTACGTTATTAATAACGGGATAAGCTATATCGATAGCTACTCAGTAACAGCTACGGCCGGCTATAATTAGTTATAAAGTTTTATTAAAGTACGCAATAAAGATACTCAATATTAACCCTAATAGACCAGCTTACCCGTAAAGGCGAAGATGGCCCCCAATGAGGCGGACCGGACCCCAAAGGGTTAAAATTTAGTATATTAATATTAGTTTAGAAATTATACTCTATAGAGCTAGAAATCTTTTTAATATAAGCTATATTATAAATATAAGGGAATATATAAGAGGTCCTTTAACCCTTAATAAAAAAGAGTATATAATATAAGATCTAGTTACTTATATAGGCTAGTACTAAGAGGTCTTATATATATTAGAGTAGGTATAGCTTACTCTCTAAATAATTAGAACTTAGAGGATTTTATATAATAAAAATTTAGGAGCTATTAATAAAAAGGAGATAATAGTTAAGTTAGTTAACTATTTTAATTAGTAATTAGGTATAGAGCGTAATATACTTAGTTTTCTTTAATACGTAATATATAGTATGGCCCCGGCGGATTGCTCTATTAGGGGGGATAATACTTATTATAAAACCTTATAAATAACCCTTATCTCGGACTTATAGGGGATTAAGTAGGGGGGTAAAAGTACTAATACTAGTAATAGACTCCGAGCGTTTTTAAAACTAGTATAAATAGATCTCTTTTAGTAATATTAAAGTACCCTCCTTAATATATTACTAAAGAATATAATAATAAAATAGCCTATAAGTAGTTTAAATTAAATAGTATATGCACTTTTTTAATAACTTTTTTAATAAACCTAGATTTAGCTATTTACTTAGTATACTAAGTTTTTATAAGAGGTGCTTAAGGGTATCGTAGTATATATACGAGTAGATCTTTTTTTAGAATAATCCTATAATAATACTTAATACCTTAGCCTAGTAACGGGTTTAGTAAGTACTAATTATAGCCGCTTAACTTATTCAAAAAATAACTAATTTATTGAATACGGCTTTAAAATTACCTATATAATAATAAACTCGTACTTTAATACTCGCGTATAAGGATTTAATAATTAACGTAGTTAAACAACCGAAGTACTTAATTCGGTTAACCTAAATAAGTACGATTTTTTAATACTACGGCTTAAGCTAAGTATTAATAATATAATTAATTACTATTATAAAGTACTTAGTAATCTTAAATTCGAATAATTAGTTATAATATATAACTATTAATTTATTATAGAGAAGATTACTCTAATTTATAAAGAATTATTAAAAATAAGGGTTATATATAATTACGCTAATCTCGTCCCTCGTAGCCGGGCTAAAGTAATACTAAGTTCGGGCTAGTACGTTAAAGTTAACGTACTAATAGTAGAGTACGTATAGTACTACTTTAAATTAAGTATTATTATTAAAAGTATTAAGTAAAGTAATCTTACGATCTATATATATAATTTATAAAAAGGGAATTTTATAGGCCCGGAGTAATACTAATAGCTAGTTAATAGCTTAATAATAGTTAGTTTCTTTCTTATTAAATAAAAAGTAGCTCGTAACTTAAAAAGCATAACTATTATTTATTACTCTATAAATATTAAATAGTAATATATTAAATCGGTTAGTTTTATATATAAAATTTATTAATAAAATATCTAAATATTATTAAAATAGGGACATCGTAGTAATAAGTATAATAAATAAGCTCGTAATATAGCCCGCGTCGTCGCGTTAGAAGCGGTATTAGTACTTTATAAAATTACGTAATTAGTTAAATAACTACTTAATAAGCGTTCTACTACCTAATTCGTTACGGTAGTAAGTAGCTAATATATTAAGTATATTATAAGTAACGATACTACTATAATCGCTATTTTCTAATCAGAGGCTTAAAAAAATTTAAATAAGTTAAATACCCTTATTTTATTAGTTAACGATTTAGTTCTTTTTATTACGTAGTAGCGCACGGTAATAGTATATAAAAGCGTTAGTATTACTAAATAAGTAGTTATAATAATTATAAAAGTTATTAATAATAGGATAAAAGAGCTAATTATTATTTAAAAAGTTAGTAGCGATTTATTAATAATAATTTATAAACGAGGTCGAGGATTTATAACGCTTATTTAAATAAGTTAACTTTACGAAGTATTATAGTTTTTAATTATAATATAAGCTATAAGTATAGTAATAAGTAATAGTAATTAGCGCCCTAATAAAGGGCTTATATTAAATAATTTAAACCATAAAGCTAGCTTCGTAAATAGCCTTATTAAGTACTATTTTAGTATCGGATAGGGTAAGGAATCGCTAGTTATAAAGTAAGTAATTATACTCTACGTAGTCGTATTTATTATAATTAACTATATATTAGTAAATAAAAGGATTATTAACTTCGCGATTATTCTCTTTTTATAGTATATTAACGTTAGGAATAGCTTTAATTAGTAGTAGTGGTAGCGGTAGCGACGGCGAGGTTAACGAAGTGGTGGTTGTAGGTAGGTAGGTAGGTAGGTAGGTAGGTAGGTAGGTAGGTAGGTGGGTAGGTAGGTGGGTAGGTGGGTAGGTGGGTGGGTATGGGCAGCTGGGCTCCGAGCCCGGAGGTAGGGCCTGCCGCAGCCACACTTGGGGGCAGAATAGCGGGAGCTGCTGGCAGAATATCCTCGCCCTATTTCTATTGGAACTTTGGGGAAATGCGACAGGGCAGGCTGAGCGATATGTAAGTCGCAGTTCGATGCTTTTTGTATCCGTCAAACAGCCTTCGACAGCCTCCGGGCACTGACACGCGTATTTTTCGTGCAATACTACGTCTGTGTCGCCCAGTATCAACGGCAAAAGAGTGATTCAGGCTCAAGAGTGGACGTGTTAATGAGGAGGACCCGATTTGACGGATTGACCTGTGTGAAGGGCGGGAGATGTTAGCGGGACGAGTGGTGCTGCCGACAATTGCCCTAGCACGGGATGTAGACAAGACCAAGTCGTTGCGGATTAGCCGCTCCAGAAGCCTAATGCAAATTACAAGAGTGTTGCAGTAGGGCGGGATGATAGCGGCGGGTAGCTTGCAAAAGCTGCATGCCTGGTAAATTTGCGAGGTGGAAAAGGTATCCGTCAAGTTCCAAGTGCGTGAGTTGTCTGCACGCATGTCCGGATGCCGGGGACTAGAGAGCCTCGAACAGCGTCTGTATCTTCGAGACCTGGACTGCTCTGGTGTCTCTCATGGTGCTGCTGGCACTGAAAATGCCCCGAGAAGGGACGGGATGCCCGTCACATCTAGCGTTCAAGGGCATTGGCCGAAGTGCCGAATTCAGAAGAGGCAACCTCTCTGGTTGGACGGCGAGGAATGCGAGTGCCGCTGACTGCTGCTGCTTGCACAGGTACGCGCTTTCGTCTCGTTGCAGAACAAGATGCCTGATGATTGATGCATTCCATCGGGCGAGAAAAGGAAAATCAAAACGATGACAGATTGAGATGGGTGAGGTTCGGCCGGTACGTATCGCATCCGGCGGTACAAGCAATCTGCCCTGGGAAGCCGCCTTACCCGTGCCTGCCACGCCTGCCTTACCATACTTTTACATACATACCCTCACCTTAGTAAGGTAGGTACTTGCCCCGCATCACCGTCCCTGACTCCACGGCCCTGTCTTGGAAAGAACGAGGCAGTCACCACTTGCCAATCCAGTCCGGCTCAGTCGCAACTGCCATTTGGAAGAAGAACGATGAAAGAAAAGAGTAGGTATGACGCCGAGACAGTGCACATACGGTGCTTACGAGAAACTGGCAACGCCGAGCATGGGGGGGAAAAGTTTGAAAGGGCCGTTTCCTGATAACAATTTGATTGGTCGATTGGCAACAACCTCGCAGGGTTGGTGACGGTTGTCCCCAGCCCCCTCCCCAGAGCAGAAAGCCCGTCAAAGCTCAATCGCGAACAGCAGGGTAGGTCCCCCAACGTCGAAGCTCATGACTGGCAGCGAAATTTGGAGGGCCAAAAGCTTGTTGTGATCCACTTGCCTTGGAGTGCTGGATGATAGAGAAAAAGGGCCGTGCTGTTGCTGAGCGTTGGGAACTGTGTGGGGGTGTGCAATATCCCATGTCGATAAGTCAGGGAAGATACGTACTCTAATTGTTTGATCTTGCACAATTTGTACGTACTCGTCCACTCCTTCACTTCACTGATCAGTGCTAGCAGGCCGCGTTGGAAGTGCGGCATGTTATCCGCCGTGGCTTGATGACTGATGCGCATGGTGAGAGTGCCACTGCAATTACATGGAGAAAAAAACTTCAATCCGCGTCCGCCGGGCGTAACCATTCTCGTGGGACTTGGAAGCAGTCCATTGCGCCAATTGGCGTCGTCTTGTTCCATTCGACCCGGGTGAGGCACTTAATGGCCGTTGAAAAAAGAAAGAGACATGCACCGGTTGTATCCGGACTTGTTGTTGTAGTGTACTCGTATGTGCTGACCGCCAGCGCTATCGTCCTTTCATCCACCCATCCATCAGGAAGATTCGACGGCAGCGTCCAAGCTCATGCGGTTCACGCAAGTCGTACAGCGGCAATGAAGAGTGGAAAAGGGTAGGGGGAGCGCGTCGCACGCTCCATCAGGCGAACCCGAGACAGACCAAGAGCCGACGACGACGACGACGACGAAGACGACGACTGCCATACTGTAATCCATGGATGTCCACGGTCCATGCCCGGCCTGTCTGTCTGTCGCGGCTCGCCTGTCGTTGTCGTGTTTGGGCCCTGGGGAGCAGTGTCGTCATTTGATGCCATGGAACGGCTCGAAAAATCGCGCAAGCCTCTGTTCCTATTTGGCCAATGCCTGGGCGGCTTCGGAGACCCCAGGAAGGAAACGAAGCGGAAGCACCCTTTGGAAGGAAAGAAAAAAAAAGCACTCAGCGATCGGGCAATCCAATAGTGAAGCAGCAAGCAGGCAATGGTACGGATGAGCAGATGTCAACGGGTACGGGGCGACGAAGACGAACTTACCTGAGGATTACCTACAAATGCGCTTAGGTTTCGCGGCATCTTGATAGTCAGCCCAGAACAAGGTACCATATGGACAAGGTAGCGATGTGTAAGGTTGTACGTACCTGACGTCCTGGCCTGATGTGTGGATGTGCGGTTCTGACCCTGCCCGACATGTCGGCGACCCCACAAGCCCGCGGAAAGGTGGTGCTAAACTTCTAAGGCATGCACACCTTTTCTGCTTGCTACGCAGGTATGGTGCTCTGCTATCCACGGTTGATGAGCGAGGTATCACCGATGGTCAGCGAGCCAGTGACGAAGCTCGGATTGGCGGGGGGCGTGGAAGAGCCAGATCAATGAGTGAGATGGAACGAGGGAAAAAAAAAAAAAAAAGTGGTAGTGCAGGAAGCCAATTCGTCCAGTGCGCCTTAGTCAACGCAGAGGAAGGAAGAGGGAAAAAAAAAAACGAAAATTGGGCCACCTTCCCACTTTGAGAGGTCTCCACTTCGCTCCCACATCTGGGCCACACGCTGCACCTGCAGCCCACTTCTTCTACCCAGGTACCTGCCTTCCCCCATGTCTGCACCTGGGAAACCTGCACGATACCTGGTCCTGGGAACCGTAGCCCGGCGAGTCCATGTGGGGCACTGTACTTTGTTTACTTGCGAGATTACATTGTGCATCTTGTTTTCGCACTGTTATCTGTACTGGCTTGTGTGTGTGGGAGAGCAACAACACTGAGCTCATCCAAAGGAGGATGCGAGTGTCTACGCAGGGATCCCAGTACTGTCTGTGGTGTGTTTGCACGTCCCAGCTTCTGTCTCTTGAGAGCTTTGCTCATGTGCCATCCCATCCGCGTAACCGCACCGCACCTCAATGGCTCAGCAGATTGGGAAGAGACTGCGGTGCAGTGCGACGCGCAAAGGAAGCAAAGTTCAATGTCATTCAACTGAGAAGTCTTCAGGCTTAGGCTCAGGCCTTCGACAAAGTCGATTGGCGTGAGGTACTCCGTAATAAGTGGTGTTGCACAAGATTACGCTGGCTTGGCTAATGGTCCGTGTTGGTGCCAAACTTGCTTTTTTTTCTTGCGCTCATAAATCTCACTCATCAATCGCCCTGCGCGTCACACATGGGAAATTCTCTCGTCTGCTTGCGGCCATTTTCCCCCATTGCTCGCCCCAATTGCCGCCGTATCCCAAATATGCTGTGCACATTTTCTCCAATCGTATGGATACCATCGAGGTCAAACTCAATTCGTACTGTGGGCATTCCTTGTATCTTGCCCCCCCAGCCCAATGTACTCCAATACTTTATTCTGATAGCTCCAGCGCAAAGTATCGCCCATCGTCCATACGGAGTAAGGATGGATGATTTTTCAATGGGTCCTCCTCTCGGGCCAGGTTGAATAATGGATCCTGACATCGTCCGGTTCTGGCCCTGTCCACTCCAGCGCATATCCTCGTTCTTACCGTGTTGTATCCGTAGGGGCGGCCCATGTAATTGTAAGGTTGACTGGAGTGCCTTTCCTCTCACGAACCCGGTACCTTACTGTTGTTCTTGTTTCTCTGTTGTTGTTGTTGCTGTTGCCGCTTGCTGCTCAGTGCTGGGGGGGCAGTCACGAATATGGGAGAGTACTGGGGCCGCGAGGTACCATGAACCGATCAATGGATCCCGATGCTGGTAGCTTCTCCAGCTATTGTTGCTTTCTCCGCGACCTCGCCAAGCGTGAAAAGGTACCTTGCCAGACTTGAACCTGGACCATACCTCACCTTCCTTGCACCGTTGTGAGTGAGGTCCTGTTTTCCCTTACCTCACTTCACCTAAAGGTTACCTTACGAATAGCTCCCTGTACGGATACCTGCTGGGGCGAAACCGCAGATATTCTCTTGGGGTGAGTAAGGTGAGGTAAGAGATGAGGTAAGGTAACCTTTAGGAACCCGGCCCAAGCAGCCAAGGTAAGTAATTGGGTGGGTAAGTAATTGGGTGAGTAACCATTGGAGCCTGTGACGACTGCCCGGCCTTGAAGACGGGAGAAAGAAAGGCAGGATGCTCTTGCCTCTAAGGTAGGTACGTATGTCTGTCCCGACCTTACCTTCCTTGCCGCGTCGCTACCGCTGTCGCCGTCCATGTCGCGCCGCTCTTTCCTCGCTTCTCTCTGGGCTCTCTTTCTCGCACGCTGTTGCCGTGGGCGGACTAATGCCGTCGCTTGCGGGCACGTAGTGGGGATCCCGATTGGGATGGATTGGCTTTTTCCCTCTCTCTCTCAACTTCTGGGTCGCAAGGTAGGAAAGTGCAGTCGGCCGGATAGCTCGCTCACTCGTTCCACGCCCTCACCCGTCCCACGCCCATCCATGATCCACGGCCCACGCCCATGCCCACGTTTATCCACGCCCACACTTGAGCCTGCATCCACACCCACGTCCCCGTCAGTGGTCGCCTCTTTCTGGTCTGGTCTGGTTCTTGCTTTGCTTTGGATGTTGCTGCTGCTGCGTCTGCTTCTGCTCCTGCCGCTCGTGTCTGCCTCTCTCCTACCCACGGCTCGTTTCTCTTAAGTAGCGAAGCTTCCACCCGCCTTCATCGGAACGCCTCTTCCCCTTCTCTTTCCTCCATCACCCACGAAGGCTGCCTATATAGATTGCCCTTCACATTCGTGTGGTGCTCAAACCTCTCTCCTCCATCTCTCCACTCTCCCCCTCATCACCTTTTACTACGCGCTACCCTGCGATCTCAACCAATTCAGTATTCCTAGGCCCGCCCTACGAAGAAGCACAAGCAGTACCTCGCCGTTTCCCTCGGACTTATCTTACCTATCAATTCCTATCCGCGACAACAAAACCAACCTATTCGCGCATAATAAGCTTGAGCAGAGCTCGTCTGTCTCACTACAACCGCAATGGCCGACTCACACGCCGCCGCGGCCCCTGCTCTCAGCACGCCCATTGAGAGCCACAAGTTCGATGAGAAGGAACGCCCCGTTGATGCGCCCCCGGCCGCCAACCCCAAGGTCGAGGACGAGGAGGACGATGAGGACATTGACGCCCTGATTGAGGACCTTGAGTCCCAGGACGGTCACGTCGACGAGGAAGAAGAGGGTACGTCTCCTCAGGCTCGAGATGAGCACCTGTATTACAGGCAGACGATGGCGCTTGCCATTGCTCCTGTAGAATAGATGCTCTCTCACCTCCCTAATATCTCAATTGACGGCTTGCTAACGTCCCAACAGATGAAGGATCCCCTGGCATGGGCCGTGTTGTTCCTGAGGAGCAGCTCCAGACTGACACTCGTCTCGGTCTGACTGAGCAGGAGGTCATCAACCGCCGCCGCAAGTGGGGTCGCAACGAGATGGCTGAGCAGAAGGAGAACCTTATCCTGAAGTTCTTCATGTTCTTCGTTGGTCCCATTCAATTCGTCATGGAGGCTGCCGCCGTCCTGGCTGCTGGTCTTGAGGATTGGGTCGATTTCGGTGTCATTTGCGGTCTTTTGCTGCTTAACGCCGCCGTCGGTTTCGTTCAGGAATTCCAGGCCGGATCTGTAAGTCAACACCGCCCCACACCACTGGCACGCGTTGCCAAGGGTGCCCCGAGATGACATTGCTAATTGCCCTCACTACAGATTGTTGCCGAACTCAAGAAGACTCTCGCTCTCAAGGCTGTCGTTCTCCGTGACGGCACCCTCAAGGAGGTTGAGGCCCCCGAAGTCGTTCCCGGTGATATCCTCCAGGTTGAGGAGGGTACCATTATCCCCGCTGATGGCCGCATTGTCACCGAGGATGCTTTCCTCCAGGTTGATCAGTCCGCCATCACTGGTGAGTCCCTCGCCGTCGACAAGCACCGCAACGACAACTGCTACGCTTCTTCCGCTGTCAAGCGTGGTGAGGCCTTCGTCATCGTTACCGCCACTGGTGACAACACCTTCGTCGGTCGCGCTGCCGCCCTTGTCAACGCTGCCTCCGCTGGATCTGGTCACTTCACTGAGGTGTTGAACGGCATTGGTACCATTCTGTTGGTCCTTGTCATCTTCACTCTGCTTATCGTCTGGGTTTCTTCCTTCTACCGCTCCAACGGCATTGTCGACATCCTTCGCTTCACCCTCGCCATTACCATTATCGGTGTCCCCGTCGGTCTTCCCGCCGTCGTCACCACCACCATGGCTGTCGGTGCTGCTTACCTCGCCAAGAAGAAGGCCATTGTCCAGAAGCTGTCCGCCATTGAGTCCCTGGCTGGTGTCGAGATTCTCTGCTCTGACAAGACCGGTACCCTCACCAAGAACAAGCTCTCTCTTGCCGAGCCCTACACCGTCGCCGGTGTTGATCCCGAGGACCTCATGCTTACTGCTTGCTTGGCCGCTTCCCGCAAGAAGAAGGGTATGGACGCCATCGACAAGGCTTTCTTGAAGTCGCTCCGCTACTACCCCCGCGCCAAGTCTGTCCTGTCCAAGTACAAGGTCATCGAGTTCTTCCCCTTCGACCCCGTCTCCAAGAAGGTCACTGCCCTCGTCGAGTCCCCCGCTGGTGAGCGCATTACCTGCGTCAAGGGTGCTCCCCTTTTCGTCCTCAAGACCGTCGAGCAGGACCACGAGATCCCCGAGGAGATTGACCAGGCCTACAAGAACAAGGTTGCTGAGTTCGCCACCCGTGGCTTCCGCTCTCTCGGTGTTGCTCGCAAGCGTGGTGACCACGGTGCCTGGGAGATTCTCGGAATCATGCCCTGCTCTGACCCCCCTCGCCACGACACTGCCCGCACTGTTAACGAAGCCAAGTCTCTCGGTCTGTCCATCAAGATGTTGACTGGTGATGCCGTCGGTATCGCTCGTGAGACTTCCCGCCAGCTCGGTCTCGGCACCAACATCTACAACGCTGAGCGTCTTGGTCTCGGTGGCGGTGGTGACATGCCCGGTTCCGAGGTCTACGACTTCGTTGAGGCTGCCGATGGTTTCGCCGAGGTCTTCCCCCAGCACAAGTACAACGTCGTCGAGATTCTTCAGCAGCGTGGCTACCTCGTTGCCATGACTGGTGACGGTGTCAACGATGCCCCCTCGCTGAAGAAGGCCGACACTGGTATCGCCGTCGAGGGTGCCTCCGACGCCGCTCGCTCCGCTGCCGACATTGTCTTCCTTGCCCCCGGTCTTGGTGCCATCATCGACGCCCTCAAGACTTCCCGCCAGATTTTCCACCGCATGTACGCCTACGTCGTCTACCGTATCGCCCTGTCCATCCACTTGGAGATCTACCTTGGTCTGTGGATTGCCATTCTCAACCGTTCTCTGAACATTGAGTTGGTTGTCTTCATTGCCATTTTCGCTGATATCGCTACCCTGGCCATTGCCTACGACAACGCCCCCTTCTCCAAGTCCCCCGTCAAGTGGAACCTGCCCAAGCTCTGGGGTATGTCCGTCCTCCTCGGTATCGTCCTTGCCGTCGGTACCTGGATCACTGTCACCACCATGTACGCCCACCCCAACGGTGGTATCATCCAGAACTTCGGTAACCTCGACGAGGTTGTCTTCCTTGAGGTCTCCCTTACCGAGAACTGGCTCATCTTCATCACCCGTGCCAACGGTCCCTTCTGGTCCTCTATCCCCTCGTGGCAGCTGTCTGGCGCCATCTTGGTCGTCGATATCCTTGCCACCTGCTTCTGTATCTGGGGTTTCTTCGAGGGTGGTCAGCAGACCTCCATTGTTGCCGTCGTCCGTATCTGGATTTTCTCATTCGGTGTCTTCTGCGTCTGCGCTGGTGTATACTACATGCTCCAGGACAGCACCGGTTTCGACAACCTGATGCACGGCAAGTCCCCCAAGGGTAACCAGAAGCAGCGCTCGCTCGAGGACTTTGGTAAGTTTTATATCCCCCAATCTACCCCACAATATGTGCCTTGTTACAGAACAGCGGCTAACCGTTTCATCAGTCGTCTCCCTGCAGCGTGTCTCCACCCAGCACGAGAAGTCGCAGTAAAGAGGAATCTCTTGGCAGAGTCGGGCTTGACTACGACGCTACATGCGCCGTTACAATGCTCCGTCGACTCCGCGGGATGATCTCCCTGGGCCTGTTGAATCTGGCCCCTATTGAGACCGGAGGAGACGTGGACTTGTGCCCACGAAATTCATCTTTCTCTATGTTTAAAATTGTACGATGAACTTCATCGGTAATTATTGTGATCGAGTTGGAGCGAGAGAGGAGGGGTATACCCTAGTGCGTTGATAGACCTAATACAAATCGTTAAATCAAGTAACACTATTTCCCACCCATCGTTTGTGCATGTGTAAATGGTAGTAAATAAGATTGGTGGCGTGTCAGTGTCCTCGTCGTGTTCTCTAACCTCAACATGGTCTGCTGCCCCAATCCTCCAATGATACATCTACATGTACGTGTATGTGTGACAGGGCACTTGGTATCAAGAGGTTGTGGTTTTTTTTGGAGCAATAATCTGAATTATCTAGTCACGTGGTCTACCTTACTGGGGCACGACAACGTCCTTGGAAGTATCCAGCTCCTCGTGTCTTCTTAGGTCCATGGGGCGGTCGAGCAATGGCACAACATAGGGATCAAAGGTCTTCCAGTAAGGGTTCTCGAGGTGGTACTTTTGGCTCTGCACGGGGGGAGGATAACGGATCAGCGAATCTGTCAAGCATAGGACACTGGAAGTGAAGGGAGGGAGGGAGTGCTGGCGTTGCGAAGCTTTTCCAAGTTGGTGTATGTGTGTGTGTATGCGTGGGGATCCTTACATATTCCGTCTCGAAGCGCTCGACAATGGTAAAGGACCTGGGGTCGTGGACGTCCTGCATGACGAACCAGCTGACGGTCTCGCGGTCCTTTGAGTAGACGCGCGAGGCCTCGATGAGCTTTGCCTTTATGCGTTCGACCGAGTCCGGGTGGTCGTTTGCGTGGAGGTGGACGGTGAGGGTGTAGACCATGTTGGGCTTCTTGGTGAGGTGGGTAGGTATGTGTGATGTCGGAGGTAGGGTTATGGAGGGCAATTGCTTCGAGGGGAGCTTTCGAGGTTTGTGTGGTGATGATGCTTGGAAGGATGTTGAGAGAGAGGGAGCTTGGAGGGAGTAGCTGTCTGGATTTGGGAGGTGAGGGGTTGGAGGGGCAAGGTTTTGGAGGGGCGGGCTGCAGCTGGCTGGAGCTGGAGCTGATGGGGCCTTTTGAGTGGAGTGGAGAGAGAGGTGCTGTTAGTACCGCATGGAGATCCGTACTTACCGTTGAACATATCCGTACATAGCGAAGCTTTGTCGAGCGTGTGGTGGACGTTGGATTTGGATGCTTGGTTTAGTCTATAAGTAGCTGTGCCAATTGCTTGCTGCTGAGGTAAGGGCATTCGCTCAGTCTGCGTTGTTGAGGGGGGTTAGCGACTTCACGATGGTCCAGGTTCAGGTTCAGGTTCAATTGGATACAAGGCGATGTCATTTAGAGGTCACGGTTACAGAACATGAGGAGAGACTCAATCGACACCGTGAAAAGATTGTCTAGTGAGATTGAGATACTGCCCCCTCGATTCAATCGTGGTATGCTTAAGACTGCCCCGTCTCTCTTGTTAGAGTCTGTGTAGAGGCAAGACATGGGACCGTATAGCATCGGTCAATGGAACGCTGCTGGTAAACCTTTACCATGGCTGAGCACAGCAACTAACACGGCCCCGAGCCAGCTAAGACGCGGTATATCGGACTAGAAGGCGAGCAGCTTCCTCCCCCCCCTCAATCGGAGGAGCCGTCTGAGGGAGGCAGGTCAGGTACCTTAGTTCAGCGTACGACACGCATACTATCATGGCCAAGCTTTTTTTTTTTCTTTTTTTTTTTTTTTTTAATGGTGGTGGTACCTTGGATAGAATATATTGGACTCAGCGTACTAGAGGATGGTGTCAAGAATTGCCAAGTCATCGGTTCAGCCGTTATTTTCGCCGGGAACTACAAGCTCAACCACGTACTTCCAGGCTGCATGTGTTGGAGTGTCCGAGGAGCTTGACGCCGGCCGACGATTCTAGCGATTGATGGGCCAGATCAGCCGCGGACATATACGACCTAAGGTAATGGCGAAGCTATCTTACCTTAGCGTCGAATCTCGCTGTAAATTTCTGCCCTTTTACCAGCAGGTAGTGGTGGTGGATGAGGTGGTTGAAGCATTGAATCGGTCCTCCCCGCACACGGCGGCGGCGGCATTTGGGAGGGTGGGGTGTCGAATCTAGCGCCTTAGCTTGCCTCGAGTCCACTGCGGCTTCAGTGGTTTCACCGCAGAACCAGCGAGGTTAGTGGCCTCTATCATGCGGTGTGACACACCAAACGACCTGACGCTGCCCCTCTCAGAGGATGGAAGGAACGGCGTATTCACCGCGAAAGTGGGTTCCTACTGCCGGCTCCGGACGACAAACGCACACCCCCCACCCCCCACTCTTTTCCATCTTTTTTTTTTTTTTTTTCCCTCTTTGCTTCCGCCCTCCATTCCGCCTGCTTTCTGTCGGGGAAAGGACCTGCTTCACACTGATACTCGGCGCCACCGACGCCATCGTCAACCCTTGACCCAACCCACACAACCAACCAAGCCCATCACCGACTCGCAATATCCAATCCTCTTTGTCATCGTCACGACGATACGATATCGTACCGGTGTTTCTCATGCATAATTCCATCCCGCATATCTGAACCACCCCCCTCCCCGGACCATCCACATCTGCCCCCAACACACGTGTAGATTGACCACTTACACCCACTCCCGCCACGAACAAAGCACACCATCCCGCAAGCAGGAGCATCGTCCACAGTGTTCTTGGATAGTCAGTTCGACTGTGCCTTGAGCCTTGTCTAGATCTTGAGTCCGAGACGGAGCTAGTGCCGATAATTCTTCTCTATCTTTTTCCCCTTTGGGACAACCCATTTTCCAAATATCTGAGATTTCTTGGCCTTTCCAACCACCTCGAGGCTCGATCTCTCATCTTGTTGGACCCCTACCCAAGACAGGCTTTCTATTGTTGCCTCGGAGCCGAGACCGCGTAGCCATCGCGGCGGACCGAACCCCGGACGGAAAACCATCATGGCACCTCAGCCGCGAATGCAAATCCCCGGGTATTACTACGGTACTACTTACACGCCCTCCTCAAGTCTTACACCACTCTATCTGTCTTAGTTCTTTCAACCTTCCTTTGAGCACTCAGTCTATCTTTCACTTGAACCGTGCCCTTCATGGATCCGACGGCTGATTTGGGAAAAATTCCATTCTAGATGAGGAAAAGGGCAAATATTTCAAAATCGAAAAGGGCGCCTCGGCACCGCAGACCGCCGCCTGGTCCGCCGACAATGTCAAGCGCCGGAAGATTCAGCACCGCGAGGCAGAGGCCGTCGCCGCCCGCCGGGAGCGGCTGAAGCGGCACATTGTCCGATCCGCCGCGCTACGGGCCCCGCTCATCGGCGGCGTCTTGGACGTCGAGCTCGGCGTGCGTCGTGAGGAGAGGGCGAGGCTGCGCGTCGATGGTGCGTTCGGCGTCGAGGATGTTCCTGCGGCGGCATGGGCCCGGGGGCTCGTCGACAAGGGCGAGGTGCCGTTCGTGCCCAGCTTTGCGAGGCAGAGTTTCCCGAATATCCCCTGTTTCTATGTTGGCGGCGATGATGAAAAGACAGGGCTTGGTGTTGCGTATGCAAGTGAGTTTGAGGCCCTTCCGAGATTGCGACTGCGAGTTTGTGTTTTGACTTTGATAGCTTTGGACGAGGAGACTTTGATAGGATCATATATCCCTACGGATGACAATGACAGGTGAGCTACCTACACATCTGTGCGGCTCAGAGCAGAAACTGATGAAAGCAGGATATCCTTTAGCACCGATGCCTCGAGCCGTCCTGAACGCCGACTGTCACATCGTCACGAGATGATAGGTTGTCCCCAGATCTCATCCATCAACTATCATCCACACTCGCATCGCATAATGGTTACATCCCGCGAGCCAAGTAACACGTGCGACATCTACCTCTTTTCTCCCCCTAAATCCGCTCCCAATGATGACCGACCTCTCTGGTTACTTGACAGAGGTAATGCCTCCCTTCCCCTTTGACTCCTTTCTTTCTAACGCAGACCACGTGTAGCAAACAACCTCCGCCACATCTCCTTCAACACAGGCCGTCGCGAAGGCGTCGTAAACCAAACAACGCCCGCGCCGCCCTCTTCCTCCTCCCTAAACTGCATCATCGGCACCTCATACGGCCTCCTCAAGCTCACCTCGGACGAGCGCATCCACTGGCTCGGCCCGCCGCGCCCTCGCCCGGGCCCAGCGGAAGGCGATTTCTTCGACCAGACCTTCCTCCCCTCCAACCCAAACGTCCTCCTCGCCGGCGGCCGCAACCGTGACGTCAGGCTGATTGACCTGCGCGTGAAGTGGTCCGAGTGGGATAACATCCCCGTCGGCGCCACGGCCCACCTGCGCGCCGTGAACCCGCACCAGTTCCTCGCCGCGGGGCCGAGATCCAAGATGGCACTGTTCGATCTCCGGTACCGCAAGACGAGACCTAACGGGACGAGGCCGGTTGTGGAGTTCCCGGGTTTCCGGAACGAGGCGTACATGCATTTCGGGTGGGATGTTGATGTCGACTCGGGCGTTGTTGCCGCCGCGCACGATGATGGGCGTGTGGGAATGTATTCGCTGCTATCTGGGCGGAGATTGCGGTGTCCTGCCGTGGATACCGTCAAGGCGAGGACGCCGGTGAAGAGTTGCCAGTTTCAGAGGATGCCTGGGCGCCGGCACGCGAGTTTGTTTGCGGGCGTGGGCCCGAATTTGAAGATGTTTTCGGTTGGGGCTTTGGGGGTTGATGATGAGTGTTGAAGGGAGGTGGAGAGTTGAATAGGACAACGAGCTCCCAGATTACCGGCTAACATGGACACGGCCTTCGTGGTACTTCTTTTAGAGCGCCGTCAGAACAGCTGTTGAACACATTATGTTGGTGGTCTCTTGAGGCGTTATTGCCGATGGTTTAGGTGAAGTCAGGGGCGATCATGTCGACGATAGAACAAACATGTCGAGCTTGGTCCATACGGTACAGCCCAATTACCTGCAATGTAGGATACAGTCTATCTTGGTAAGAAAGCTTGCTCGCCAGCTCAGGAATCCGATCTTCCTACATCGACATGACCGAGAGATGTCAATGTCGACGAAGAGCCGGCGCCGGGTACCTCCCCAAAACCCTCGATTTGTTCCCCCCTTCCAAGCTACGATTTGAATCTGACCGACTTTTGAACCATTGGGTTATACCTTTTCACTTGGTCTCTCTCTACCTTTGGAGTAGCTTTCGGAGTTCTGCTACTTGAGGTACAAACCTACTTTGACAATCACACTTCCTTCCCTCCAGGGATCAATACGGGGTCGTTATGGACGAGCTTCTGCTTCATACCTGGCAGCAAGTCCTTTCTATTCCATGCTGTTGCCTATCATTATTCCCCCCTTGACCGCTTCCTAGTGTGTAAGAGCCAAGATACCCGTTTCCCACCCTTAGGAAGTCGCCGGAGGAGGAGGAGGAGGTGTAGCAGGGCCAGGCGAGGCCGGCGCGGAGGTAGGCGAAGCCGGAGCGACGGGCGTGGCAGCTGCAGGGGAGGAAGAATGGGAAGCCGCCACAGGCGTGGGAGGAGTCCCGGCGACAGCCGCAGCCGCAACAGGAGCAGCAGCAGAAACAACAACGGGCACAACGTCCCTCCCGTCGACGTCAACCACGACAATCAACTTGAGCCCCGTAGGTCCACAAACCCACTCCAGCATCCCGACCAGCGCACCCTCGGCGATTGTGTCGAGCCGGGCTTCTCTTATGACGTCCGAGACCACGGGGTTGCCTCCACCACCACCAGCACAACCACCAGGTCCACAAGTGGGAACATTGACGTTGACGAAACTGAGCTGGGGCGGACCACCTCCCATGATCAAAGTCTGCTGTCCTGCGGGGACGATGGCCGGGAACGCAGGCTGCTGTGGGGGAAGAATTATAGGCTGCTGCTGCTGCGCAGCAGGGTTGCCGTAGGGGTGGAGGTAGTTTACGCCGCTGGAGTATGTCATGGCCATGGGCATCGGCGGATCCATCATCGTCGGCGGCAGCGGCTGAGGAGGCTGTACGAGCGCGGGGTATCCGACGTTGAATGTCATTAGGTGGGGAGGAGGCTGTTGCTGCCACACGGGCACCGTGACCGTGGCCATGCTGCCGCCGCCGCCGCCGCCGCCGTCGCCAGGGATTGACACGACGCGGCCGGTGCGGGAGGTCCAGTACAGCGTGATTTGCGCCTCGACGATGGGGTCTGCGCGGCCTAGGCGGGCGGTGGAGGCGCGGACGAGGGAGAGGAGTTGGGATTTCGTGGCTGCTGAGGGGGAGAGGCGGAGGTGGAAGCTTCTGGTCCAGCCTGGCGAGAAGGAGAGGGTTGCTGGGTTCGAGTAGATGTGTGTCTCTAGGACGATTGTGGGTTCTTCTGCCATGGTTGATTTTGCTCTGGAGTTTTTTTTTTTTTTTTGAGATGGTTAGAATAGTCTCTATACTTCGTTTGTTGGTCTCTTGTCTGTCGAGAGGGGAGAGGTCAGGGGATGGGGATTTCGAGCTGGTGGGAGACTTACCTAGGAGAGGGTGATGACCCTTGTTTGTTGGTGTTTTTGTTGCGTAGGAAGAGAAGATGGTTGAAAGGATGTCTTAGTCCACAAAGAGTTTTTTGACAGTCATGGAATTACTCAAGGAAAGAATCAAGGAGGAAGTGCTTGAGGAGCAGAGAAAGGGGTTGCTCGTGGAGGTCTGCAGCCTCTATACGGATTGTGAATAAAGGGGGTTCTTAGTATGGACCGTGTGTGATTCCGCACCAGTTGACCTCTATGAGAGCAGGGATCCGCTTCCATAAGACGATCTCCTAGGTATGATTCACTAATCATACACAAAGCTATGGATATCTTAGGAGGAAGATAAGCTTTACTACTGTGAAGATGTGTTCTTTCGATGTATGTGCTCTGATATGTGTGCTTGTCGATGGCATTGGTGGAAAGTTGGTGGTGTTTTGTTGCATTTCGGCTTCAGCTGCATAGGGTCCTCATTGTTGAATTGCCTGTTTCTTCTCAAGAACAGATGGACAATTAGTATGACGATTGGTATCTAAGTTCTGGATGTTGTGATTTACCGGCCTGTAATGAGTCCAAGTTCGCTCTTGGTCTGTGTGTCTCAAGCTGTATTGTATGTGATATCAGTATAACCGCCTCTGAAAAGAACAACAAGACACGGCCCCGCGATACTGCGGCACAAAGAAACAGCAATGTAGAAGACGAAGGACCGGTGGGAAAGAAATAGCCGCAAGCGAGACCGACCCCCTATACCCCTCGGCCTCGACTGTTCAATGAAGGACGGCGTCTATTGAGGCATGAGAAGAGAAGTGAAACCTCGTCGAGCGACAGCCCACGAAAACAACAACACCACCACCCTGAATTCGACTAGGATCCATACCAGAAGCCTTCTGTCATATCATGAATGTCAGCCACCACGGGAGTCATACTCGAAAGGTCCTGGGGTACGAACACAATATCAACACGAAGAAAGGTAACAAGAGCTACGATTGATGAACGTCTCCCATAGATTGAGCAACTGTGTACATGTGGAAGATAAGAATGCCGTGTTAATTTTTCCAATCCACCTCCCATACGCCGCAGTCTGTACCTCGAAAAGCCCCCCCTTCCTAACCCTGATTCCTTGGTGAGATAGAAAAGGTAAGCCAAGCAATATGGCTTGACTCATGATGACTGCCTTTGCTTGGTGCCAAAAAGCTACGCCGTATTGGTAATATATAACTCACGTGAACGCCACGGAAAAGAAACCGTTTTCCCTCCTTTCCCTTAAAAAGCCTTGAAAGACCCCTATATACCGAGTGAAAAGTGCAACGAGAGTTGAGCAAGATAATCCTCAAGACCGAGAAGTAATCTCTCATCATCTCATAGACTTACACCAGAATAAACCACAATGTAGTTTTCGAATCCCGTAAACCGTAACCAGCTCACTCCTTCAAATTATACGTCTCCCTCAGCTTAGGAAACGTCTGGTTGAAAGCCTGGCCCAACGTCCAATTCTCCAGCCTCCGCAGGTGCCGCTCAAAGACGGGGTTAATCAGCACCTCGTCCGATTCCGGCACCTGCAGCAGCGTGTCCGTCTCCTCGTACGGCCAATTCAGGCTCAGCGTCGTGGTGAAGGGCACAAAGAAGTTGTCAAAGAGGTACTCGCGCGGGTTATAGTCGCGGCACAGCTTGTCGCGCATCGCGGGGAAGGGGACGTGGTCGATCCAGGCCGGGTGCTCGGTGAACAGCTGCGCGGGGCGAGGGCGCGCCCACTCGGGCAGGCGGTCGTAGTTTTCTTGGGTGGGGGAGATCTGCCAGCGCATGATGAGGAACATGATGTAGAGGACGGCGACGCGCTGCGGGAGGGCCGAGAGGTCGGGGAAGGTGGCGAGGATGTCGGTGAAGACTTTGGAGAGCGGGTGGGAGTATTTGCTGTTGGCCGGGTTGAGGAGGGAGAGGACGGAGGGGTAGCGCGGGCCGATGATCTCGTGGGTGGAGAGGCCGTCTGCGGCGCGTTGGCGGCGCTCGTGGAGGAAGTCGAGGAGGAGGCTGTCGAGGGGGCAGGTTGGGCTGCAGTTTTTTACTTCGGCCGTGTGGTGGCCTAGGGCTCGGGATTCTGGGGGCGCGGAGGATGACGGCTGTTGCTGTTGTTGTTGCTGCTGTCCTTGCGACTGCTGCTGAGGATAGTCGACCTGTGACCGCGGGGTGTGGACGGTCGGCCCGCTGAGGGAAGGGCTCCGGCTGTGTGTGACGGGGCCGACGCCGGTCCAGTCGTGCTTCATGGGCACGTGGTTGTAGCTCGGCGTGTCCTGGGCGCCGTTGACGCCGCTCTGGATCTTGCCGACGCGGGCGTTCTGGTCGAGGAGGAAGTCTAGACCGAGACGCTCCGGGCCGAGGTCGAGGCCGTGGCGGAGCCCTTGCCGCTGCTGGTCGAGCATCTTGCTCGCGGCGTACATGTGGTTCGGGGGGGAGAGGTCCGAGGCAGGACCTCCTCCTCCTCCTCCTCCACCACCGCTGCCGTTGGGCGTCGTTTGCCAGGCGGCGGTCGGGTCGATGGAGGCCGGGGAGGCCGCACTGTTGGGCGTTGAGGCATTGTGTGCTGAGATGGGCCCGTTGTGCTGGTGGACGTGAGAGTAGCTGCCGCTCGGAGATGGGAAGACGGCAGGGTGCGGGTCTGCCGGCGGCGGTGGCGCTGAGTTTGATATGGTGTTAGTCAAAGAAACGTCTGCCCGGAGCATAACGAACTTACGTTGGCTCGGTGGAGAAGCAGAGATGAGAGGCTGGATAGAGGCGATGAAGGTGGCCAGACGGCGCTTCAGGTCCGCGTTCTCGGCCTCGACGGCCTCCTTGGCCCTCTGGACGGCCTGCAGCTCCTGGTAGGGCTGCTGGGAGGTCAGCTCCTGGATACGGCGCTCCAGGTTCTCGATCTGGTTCTTTGTGCGCTCGCGGATGGCTCGCTGGGCTTCCCTGTCTGATCGGGGCCGATGGGAACTTCGGTTAGCGGGTGTGTCGTCATCGAGGTGGGAAAGGGGGGAGGAGGAGCCAGTCAATGTTGTGGAGAAGGATGTATGTGTGCGATGGTGGTGTGCCGTGAGCGAACAGGGGGTGGTGAGGACGACAGCGAGCACTAGTTTCGAAGGAATGCTGGAAATGGGACGAAAGGTGAAGATCACGGAGTACGAGAAAGTCATGTGTGCAGTGAGGCATGAGATGAGTGGGTGGGTGAGCGAGAGAAGTTTGTGCTCACCGTTGGCGCGCTTCTTGGCCAGTTGCTCCGGCGTCAGGTTGGCGACGCCCCTGGAGCCAGGACCGACACGGCGTTTCTTGTTTGAATCGCCGGGTGGTTGAGAAGCGGGCGACGTGCCGGCGCCGGCGGGAGTGACAACTTCGGCATTCCCGGGGCCCGCCGGGCTTGGGTGGTCCGGAGCACTACGCTTATTATTATTGTAATTCAGGCCGGGGGTCACCGATGAAGCCACGGAGCCGGCGGGACTTGGGTGGTTGAAGGCATCGGAGGCCATGGGAATTTGTAAGGCCAGCGTGGGGGTCTGGTATCGGTGCCGGGTCACCGGAGGTCCACCTCAGGCCAGACTCGGCTCGGTCAGAGAGCCGGTGCTGCCTGTGATCGAGCGCCAGCGGGCAAGAGGCATAGGCCTACCCGTACCGTACTACCGTAAAGTGTGTGGATCAGCACGGAGTGGAATATGGGCGGAGTAGCTGTCTGGGAATCCGGGATTGGCAAGGTGATGGTCGGGCCCCTTGCTGGTTTCTTCTGCGGCCGGGCCCCTCCTTGCTTTCGGGGCCTCTTTTTCTTTCTTTGGGAAGCCCGTTAGACTCTTGGAGCATTTGCCGATTGCCGGACCAGTCCAGTTCTCGTCCTCTTTCTGTTAGCACAAGGGGTTGAGCGGCAGAATGACAGGTGACAGGCTTCCTGAGGAGGGACCAGCAATGCAGCGACAGCGGAGCTCTGGGCAGCAGGAGGATTTTTTTGGTGGTACGCGAGAAGGGGGGGGGGAATGGTATGATTCTTTTCGCGGTCGGGGGGATCGGGTAACCGTACGGATAGGTTGTGCCTTGGAAAGGCTTGGAAAGGGGGACGGGGAACAGGCGAATGGGAGGGAGAGATAATGAATCATTCAGATCTTGCTGGACGGCTTCGGAGGGTCGAGATCCCGAGTCATGAGTGGCTCAGTCGACTATGAAGAATGGAGCTAAGCCTCGGGCATTTCTGCTGCAGACAAGGGTGTGTGTGACCTGGGAGTCTGGGATGCAGCTTTGTGTTAAAGGATTCCTAAAGTTTTGGTTTTGTTCGTTTTGTTCTATTTGGGAATCCGAACCGCAACAGAGGTTGCAGGTCTGCAGTTTGTGCTCGTGATACCGTGCTCCGTACACGTGTAGCTGAAGGAAACATGAGACCAAGAGGAGGAGAAGTAGAAACTCAAAACGGATGCATTAGTTGGAATAAAGTTTACAGTTTGCTGGCGGAGAGGCTAACCTGCCACTGCTGCTATCGTGAAGCGGTGGAATTCTCCATTACCTGTGTTCTAAATTTCATAGTGCACAAATTTACGGATAACTGTGTTGAGATTGCACAAGTCATACATGCATGGTACAGATTCTCAAGTTATCCGGGTGGTATATCTTGACCTAGAGAGAATACCCTCTATTTTATGCATCGAGTGCTGCACATGAGGGGACTCTTTATGCACAGACCCGTCCTATATGTGCAACTTGTGAAGGCCCTCAAGTTCGCATTGCTTCGACGGTCTGGACTCGGGATTCTGGACTCCCAGAGGCTGAAGCTCTACTACCATGTATGCGCCACCACAAGAATCACTCTCCTCGAGCGCTGTTTTCCCGATTTCACATGTTGGATAGTCATCGACAAAGAGACCCCAATGATCGAGAACGACAAGTGCATTCTAGACTCGCGAAACACATCACATGCAATGCTGCTTTGGGACTGCTCCATACTTGCAATAGGCCTGTAGATAGATGTAACATGTAAACCTGCGCCATAGTGGGTATCCATTGAAAGAAAGGAAAGAAGAACGGAAAGAAAACTGTCATCGTGATCATCAGCCTCGTCAGTAAACAGAGACCCAGAGCCTCCCCCCCTCTTCTTCATCAAGCCTTCATCGCCTCCACGAACAACTCGCGCATCCCCTTGAGCAGCACCGCCAGCTCCCTCGTCTCATTAAGCTGGTCCAGCACCCGTTCCACCCTCTCCCGCTCCAGCTTGGGCCGGCAGTGCCTGACGTCGTAGTCCCGGCTCGCCGTGTTGAGCTCGAACCACGCCTCCCGCTCCCAGTCCTGGTCGTCGACGTACGTGTACACAAACTTGAGCCGGTCGTCCTTGCCCGCGCCCTCGATCCGCAAACCCAGGTTCTGCTGCCAGAACTCGAGCTCGGGCACGTTGAAGCGCGACTGCGCCTCGAGCTGCTTCGCGTGCGCCCGCTGCGCCGCCAGCCGGGCGTCAATCTCTTTTTGCGTCTCCTCGATTTGCTTCTTGAGCGCGTCCCGCGTCGCCAGGTGCTTGTCGCGCTCTTCCGAGAGCTGCGCGATCGCTGCCTGCATCTCGCGCGTCTCGGCCTTTTCTTTGGCTACGGTTTGTTGGTGGGTGCTCGTCTTGAGTTGGAGGATTTCAATGTCCTTCTTCTTCATGCGCTGGTTCTCTGCGGGTCACAGGGTATGTTAGCATTTATCCTTCTTGCCCGGTTTGCCGCCTTGTTATGTCTCGAGTCCAATTCCGAGTGCTCCCCTTCCCTTCCCGCCGACGCACCTTGTAGTTCTGCCACGTTCATGCGGAATTCGTTTCGCTCCTCCAAAACGCGCTTGCGACCCTGTTCGATAAAGGCGTCAAACTTCGAGGTGAACTTGGTCATACGATCGCGAAGTTCTTCGAAGCCAAAGTTGGCGTTTGGCAGCGTCTCGGCGACGGACGGGGTCGCCATGAGCGACTGGCGGTTGATGCTGGCGGACAGCGACGATTCTCGAAATGCGGAGGACATGATGAGTGGTTTTGTTTCGGGGTGGCGATTTCGCGGTTCGGTTTTGCTGAGAAGTTGCGGCCGTCTGTGATTGATGCCCGGTTTACTGTGAATATCGTAATTGCATGTGACGTGTGGCAGGAAAGCAGGCGATGGTGGGATAAATTGGTTGTGGTCGTAATCTTTAGCTGTTTATGCAGCGCGTTGCTATGTCAACAATCTCCCCGCAGAAAATAAGGCTGATGACTAAGGGAAAAAAAAAAAAGCTGACTCGGCTATGTCTCCGCCAGCGTTTGCCATATCCCATCGGTTTACAGAGCACCATCCAACAATGGCTGTAATCCACGATGACTTTATTGGTCTGTTTTTATGCAAGATCCTCCAAAGTATCGCATTGCAGTCGTCTCTGCTCTGAGGCATTCTCTCCTGTGGTTTGTGCCTTTCGTTCCGTTACTCATCACACAGGTCAGCGTTGATGGCGCAAAGCCGGAGGAAGAAAATAGTGTCCTACGTACCATACATTGCGATGAGCAATCTGGCCGACAGGTTCTCAGTCGCTCGTCAGGGAGACACTGTCATCGACTGGTCAAGACGAGAACATGAAGCATGTTCTGACACGAAGGACCATACAGCCTCTGCCAACCAAGAGTGCATCAATGACTGAAAGGCCATATCTATCTAAGGAAGATGGAAATGGAGTTCCTTTGAATCAAGAGTTCCTGCATCCCTGACCAGCGGTACGAGTGTATCGATATGTTCTGCTACACGATTCTCCCCTCCGTATCGGCAAAAACACCAGCTGATCCACCTCAGAATCCTAGGTGGAAGAAGGCATGCACTGTCTCGGAGCATGCCAATAGCCAGACTTGTTGATTCAGACACACTGCTTTCAAGAGTTCCAAAGATTCTATTTCAGTTTCGGTGTTCACATTCTATTGCTTGAGATATCACCACATATCGAGTGGCCCCGAGTGGGTACTTCTTAAAGCTCCAAAAATCTAAGGCGCTTCTCTTGTCCCGGATCTCTAAAGCATATTTCAAATATGTACATGAAGTATCGAGCATCTACGGAGCAGAGAGCTCTGAGTCTCCTAGAACTCCCTCCATTACCCAGTAGTATCACGGACCTTTATTCACTGCGTCATCTGGGCACAAAGTTTTCTCACCCTCTTCCCCTTGAAGAACAAGACAACCCCCAGCAAGCAGAATGCCGCACTCACCGCAGCATATATACCAAACGTCTTGACCGGCCCAATGTTGGCAATGTACGTCGTCGTGTGTTTGCTAAGCCCAAAGCCCACTAACCCACGCGTCACCGGCAGCGCGACGAGAATAGCGCCCGCGAAGCTCGGGTGGCTATCGATGAGATACGCCGTCCCGACCGTGCTGACGCCCATCAGCACGATGAGGTAGCCGTCGACGACGGAGACGATGGCCATCCAGTGATACCGCTCCGGGTTCTTGAGCACGTACCCGTACAGTACAGTGAGGATCAGAGCCGTCACCATGGGCAGGATCCAGGCGATGAGTCGCTTCTCCGGCTCGTGGACGCCGTGGTTGCGACGCGCCGAAGAGCGGATGACGTAGTCGCTCAGCCAGCCGATGAGGGGCACGCAGAGGACAGCGATAAGGACCTGGCCCAGCTGGATGAGGGATACCGATGTGTTGGCCCAGTTGTAGGGGGGTTTGACGAGGACTTCTGCGTACGTCATCTGGATCGAGACGTCGATGCCTTGGAAGAGCCCGTTGTTTATGGCGACCCAGAGGACGTGGGGGAATAGAAAGACCTGGCCTATTTGTTTCAGGCAGAGCCAACATCGGGGCCAGGTGGGCTTGTGCACGAAGACGCGCAGGTTCGAGGTGAAGGTGCGTTCCTTGAAGTGTTCCAGGTCGGCGGCAGGCCTCTCGTCTACTGTCGCGTACTTTGGCCCGGGAGAGCGGCTTCTGGTAATGGTGCCAGGACCGGTGTTTTGTACTGCTGGTAAGAGGTTGCTTCTGTCGGTCGGGTGGCTTCCCATGAACGCCTCGATGGGTCGGTCATATGCGGTTTCGGGGACGAAGAAGAAGGTGAGAACCATAACTAAGCCAGAGAGGCCTGCGAAGAGCCAGTACCAAGATCTCCAGCCTAGAGCATCGGCCATGTACGAAGATGCGATTACGAGACTGGAGTTGAGAAGGACTTCGGCGGAGGCATAGATCTGAAATACGCGTGCCCTTTGATGGAGAAAGTAGATATCCTGAAGTAAACCAGAGTCAGAACATCTCACACCAGACTCGCTGTCCAAAGAGCTCATACCTGTAGGATAAGAAGAGCCAATGCCTGGCACTGAGCTGCAGCAAACGCTGCAACCATACGCCCGCCTAAGTGCCAGTAATAGTTGCGGTTCGTTGCGCAGAGGACAGCGGCCAGGAAGAGTAGCACGTTGGATGCTTGGATGACGGGGCGACGGCCTATAGCTACGGCGATCGGCATCGACACCAGATTTCCGAGACCGAGGAAGAGGTTTGGAAATGTGAAGAGATTTGAGATCTGATCCGGTGTGATTCCATCACGTTGGTAGTCGGGCATGATGAACACAATGGGTGCGGATAGTGCGGTGATGAGGCACAGACCGGATATTGCGTCTACACGCATCTCGAGTGAGTCAAGTCATTTCCCTCTGAAGTTCACGGTGACTTACACAGGACGATAATGCCTATGATGAGCTGTTTGTGCCATTTTGGTAGATTGAGAGGGTCTGCATTTGCTGTGAGTCGAGTGATTGAGACTAACATCAGAGAAGCAGATCATCACCATACCTCTGGGGTCCGCGCTCGGCGTGGGAATGAGAACCACTTGACCTCCCACGGTGAGAGTAGCCGTTCCGACTATATCTGAAGTGGATCACTTTTGTTTCCGTTTTAGGAAGGAGGCCGATCTCCACCCGGAACCTCTTCTGAGGTTGTCGCAACGTCGTACGAAGAGAGTGTCGAGCTGGTTTGGTGGTGAGTACGCATAAGCCAACTTCTTTCCTCTCGTAGTGGAATATCGTGTCATCTTTATTGTTTTGATTTCTGAACCTCAACTACAACTGCCGCCTCACCGTTTCCTATCCCCCGCATTAGGGTTGCTCTCGTCGTCTGATAGAAACCCGCCGTTTCTGAGGGGTCGGTTTAACGTTTCCTTTCATGATCGAGAGATCCAAGTCGAGTAAAAAGTCTGTACGGCGTAGTCAGCCAAAGTATGAATGCGCGCTATACAACCCTTCCTGTTGAGGCGGCGGGACATCGCGCACCTCGACGATTACACGATGGCCAGGACATGGTCTCCAGATTTGTACTCGACATGTGAAGCACCAGACGCAATGTTTGGTCGACTTATGCAATGCTACGCTGCTATAATGAGACCACTTTACAAGCTAGAATTTAAACTTCGTACGCAACACTGAGGGGCCAATCTGATACGCCTCTCAACGCCAAGGGTCCTCCATGAAGCCGAACAGTCCGGACGTCGTTCAGACTCTCTGCGAGATGGGATTTTCCCTACTTGCCATCCCCCTTTTCGATGTTCTCACATTCGGCATAGAGAAGACCAAGCAGTGAGCAGCGGTGACAACGTATCGTGTTTCTCCTGCCTGAGCCTGCCGTATACAAGATTCTGGCCGAACCCAGTTTCCATACTTTCCCGGCCAAACCATCGCCGATTGTCAAAAGGAAAAGATCAGCAAACTCTTGCGACATTGACGGGGCTCTACGTCGCGTCCGAACGCCCTGCCCAACAAGCCAAAGAAGGTATGCCATCAAACCAGCTCGGCGCCGTGCAAGGCTCGCAACCTGCCGAAAAACAAGCCGTCGAGAGTTCAGAATGGCGGTCTTCGGACGACAAAACCCCAGAGGAAGTCACCTGCTTCTTAACGGAAGAGCATGAGGATGTGGAAGCAACTGCCGATCAACGCCTCGCGCCAAAGACGTCCCAACTGGAAAAGCGTGAACCCTTCGACCCGGTCTTGTGGTCGTCTAGGAAGAAGTGGACGCACGTCTTGGTGGTAGGGTTCATCACCTGCGTCACGTAAGTGGCGAACCTACCCTGCCCGCATAGTTGACATGTAGCGACGCATTTTCTTGGGAAGAAGCTTTTCGCGCCGCTGCTACCGCGAAGAAAACTAAGACCAAAAACGCTAACGACAACGGCGCTTTTTCCCACTCCAGACCCTTGGCTTCTGCAGTCTATACCCCCGCGTTGGACCAGGTAATTGGCGACTTCAAGATCGAGGACAACCCCACGCTAGCGGACCTGACAGTCTCGGCCTACGTCCTCGGCTTCTCCGCCGGACCGCTGCTCCTCGCGCCGCTGAGCGAGACGTTTGGCAAGAAGCCCGTCTATCAGGTCTGCAATGTGGTCCTGCTCGCGTGCAACTTGGCCTGCATGGTCGCGCCGTCGGCCGAGTGGCTCATTGTCTTCCGATTTCTGGCGGGATGTGCCGGCGCGAGCCCGATTACCCAGGGCACTGGGACAGCGACGGATGTCATGACCAAGGAGAAGTGTGCACGCGCCATGTCGGTTATGGCGTTTGGGAGTGTTTGCAGTCCTGCGATTGGGTCGGCCCTCGGGGGCGCGATTGCCCAGGCTTGGGGATGGAGAGGTTGCTTTGGGTCTCTTGCTGTGATGGTAAGCGATCTTCTCTATAATATCCTCTTCGTGAGCATTGTTTAATGGAGAGAAACGGGTGTCCTGGTAGGCTCTGGCGAGGGCCAAGGGCTAAGCTTTGAACTTCCAACAACGTGTGTGAATCCTGGGTAGCATGCTGACAAGTGAGACAGGGCTTGATCAGCACTCTCCTGACTTATCAATTCATGTGCGAGACATATCTCCCGGTCTTGCGGCGAAAGTACGCTGTGTTAGGCAGTCCCGATGACCTCGAGATGGAAATGAGTGAAGAGAAAGCCATTGCTCCGAAGCAATCTCTCAGAAAGCTGCCTTAAAGGCCGCGATCCGACCGTTCTCTCTCATTTTGGAGCCGAGCATCCTGCCGGCTATCCTGGTAACATCGTTCTTCTACGGCCTCCAGGTGTGGTTGTACATTGACGTTCCGATGACATATAAGGCAGTGTACTCCTTCAACACCGCAGAAGCAGGATTAGCATTCGCGGGCATGGGGGTTGGCATGTTCACCGGCCTTCTCATCTTTGGGTTCCTCACCGACGTCGTCGTGAAGAGGTTAGCACGCGGCGGTGAAAGGCTGCCCGAGCGCCGGCTTCCACTTCTCAACCTGGCAGCCATCCTTGTCGTGGTCGGTCTGATCATCTACAACTTGGCTGCGAGGCCCGGGGTGTCCTACTTGGTGCCCCTGCTTGGAAACTACCTTATTGGCAGTGGATTGTTTGCCATCACTGTGAGTTCCCATATTTCAGTCCCAGTACTCTGTAGAGAGTCAGATATCTGGCCGGAGACCGAGCATCGGGGTCACGGAAACCGAGGTCGCCTGCGAGGAGATCCAATGACGACTGACTTAAGACTTGTTGTAGATGACTTTGGCTGTGTACATCATCGACCTGTCACCGCAGCACGCTGTTGCGTCGAGCGCGTCGCTTGCACTTTTACGATACCCCTCTGGAGCGTTGTTTCCGCTTTTAGAACATGCTTTTGAATCTCTCACCAGCAACAGTAGCGCCAAGTGGCTCATCACGGCCGCGTCTGTCTCCACCATCCCACTTGTGGTTTGGCTCCAGTACAACTGCGAGCGATTCCGGGTGAGACTCCGGGACTTATTGTGAGAAGTGGTGTATTATTGATACTTGTTGAATCTGTACCATTTAACAAATGATACCCTTGCGAGAAGCTTTTTATGCTTGGAAGTCAGCTTCGTTGGAAAGAATATTCTTATAAACGACGGATGTTTGTTTAGACTTGGTTAGACTTTGGATCTCGAAACATATTTTTTGGGCATTAGAGAGATTTGAAAGGGTAGATAAGGAGGTAGATGTCTAAAAACGAACAAATGGTATTTCACTTTCGCCGACAGAAATCAGGATGGAGGGGTGTTCAGAGTCGGGTAAGGTAGTGGGAAAGGTCACGGTAAGGTACATTGTGAAGGTTAGTGGAAGAAACGGTTATGGCCCTATCTCCAGTATCTCCATAGATGCATATGCGAGTCACGTCACTGCCTTACATAAGCCATGGCGCAAACCTGGAGCCATCTGTCTGCTCCATCCGAGCGGCGAGGAACCAATGACATCGACACTATTCGTTTGGGAGACGGCAGCCCGTGGAACTGGATTACGCTAATCCCAAATGAAACCAATTATATCGTCACGCGGCTCGCACATCAAGCTGGGAAATAGGTCGACCAACGCTTTCCCCACGTGTTGCAGCCACCAGGAAATCGCGGGATGCTATTCAAGTAGCTTAAACACCATTTCGACCCTTTGAACCAGCTTCGCGATACCGATACCAATCGCCCGATAAGAAGTCGCACGCGACCCTTCTGCCACCATACCGCCCCCAGCAGATCTCCGTAATCCCTCCTCTACCCACCAAGCAGGCACTGCAAGCCCACAAGTCCTAATTGACCTCGATAAACCTTCTACAGGCCTTCGGGAACGGGGAGGGAGCTCCACCAACAGCAGCAGCAACTCCACCGTTGCTCAGGCTGAGAGCTACGAGCTTGCCGACTACAAAAACATCTCCGCTCAGAAGGCCGCAAAGGACCTCGAAGCCCGACGAGAAGAGAAAAAACTTTGGAAGAGAAGGTGGCTCGACGAGCAGGACGATATGAAGTTCTCACACAGCATCCAGTTTAATGCTGTTCCGGACTGGAGCAGTCATTACATTGCCTACAGCAACCTAAAGAAGCTGTGAGTACCCAATGCCACCTCTGGCCGCGCCATGCTCTGAAGACCTAAGTAGCTAACTAGATCTGCGTTGCAGTATCTACCAACTCGAGAAGACAGTCCACCAAACCTCCTCAGGTGACGCCGAATCAAGACCTCTTATCCGAAACGAAGAACCCGAAGATGTGTTTAGCCGTGCGCTCGGTGTAGAATTGGAGAAGATTTGCTCCTTCTACGTGTCCAAAGAGGGCGAACTTCTCGACGAGGTCAATCAATTATTGGGAGATGTTGGCAACCACTCTTCAGAGGACGACGAAAATGATGGCGAACCCAGACGTTCATTCAGCAGCGCCTCTCGGCCGGGACTTTCGGTCAACGGCAGGAGAACTTCCGTCTCGATCGATGGCAACATGGAGGATAGTGACGATGACGAGGACGATGATGAAACCACCGGCCTGACCAAGAGTCGCTCAAGCCTTGGAGGTGGCAGACGCAAGACTGCCCCGAATCTGGGGCACTCGGTCACTGATATGACTGCTTCAACTGATCTGACGCTGGGAAGATCGCTGCGGCGGTACAGCACGGCGAACGACGAGATCCCGGACCAGACCTTCCTCTACTCTTCGGGCATCATGCTCAAGAAGCGCATCATCAGCCTCTACGTCTCGCTCTGCGAGCTCAAGTCGTATGTGCAACTGAACCGGACGGGTTTCCGAAAGGTCTTGAAGAAATTCGACAAGATTCTCGACAAGGAGCTGCGGGTTAAGTACATGACTGCCAACATCGACTCCGCATACCCATTCAAGTCGGAAAACATCAAGAGTATCGAGGAGAACATCTCCAAGATGGAAAAGGCGTACGCCGAGATAGTGACTCAAGGCGACGAGGGACTTGCCAAGCGAGACCTGAGATCTCACCTCCGTGAACACGTTGTTTGGGAGCGTAACACTGTCTGGCGAGACATGATTGGCATGGAGCGTCGCGCAGAGGCTGCGAGCTTGGGCAGAGGGCTTCTGGGAAGGGATGGAGCGACGGGATCCAGGCGGTTGCAGGGCGATGATGAGCTTGCCCCAATCACCAAGGAGGTGGTTACTCCCGTGGGCCGTTTTGTCGTGCCCACGTGGGTTGCCAACACGCCTTTGCTCACTCTCCTGATCGCTCTCGGCGTTTTCCTCCTTCTCCTTTTCCTTCCCATCATGAAGAAGCCCGAGCAACAGAACTGCTTGGCGTTGCTTGTGTTTGTCAGCATCCTTTGGGCTACAGAGGTGAGTTCTCTCTGGATCGAATGCAAATGGTCGATGCTAACCTCAAGATAGGCCATTCCGTTGTTCGTTACGTCGCTTATGATACCCTTCCTCTGCGTCGTTTTGACTGTCGTTCGCTCTGAAGAAAAGCCCTACAGGAGGCTTGATGCCAAGGCCACCACGGCCTACATCTTCTCGGCCATGTGGACACCCGTCATCATGCTTCTGCTCGGTGGATTCACCCTGGCCGCGGCTCTCTCCAAGTGCAAGATTGACAAGCGGCTCGCGACAGTTGTCCTTAGCAAGGCCGGAACCACTCCACGCACTGTACTCATTGCCAACATGCTCGTGGCGGCATTTGCCAGCATGTTGATCAGCAATGTCGCCGCACCAGTTCTTTGCTTCTCCATCATTGAGGTTAGTTTTCCCTCACCCCCTTACTTGTGGGAATTATCGCTGACTTGTGCCGCAGCCGATGTTGCGAACGCTGCCCTCAGAGTCAAACATGTCCAAGGCTGTCATCATGGGAATTGCGCTCGCCTCCAACATTGGTGGTATGCTATCCCCTATTGCCTCGCCGCAGAATGTTGTCGCTATTGGTATCATGAAGCCCGCGCCTACCTGGATCCAGTGGTTCTTCATTGTCATTCCTGTCGGCATTGTCTCGCTGCTCCTCATCTGGATCTTGCTGTTGGTTACGTTCCAACCGAGCAAGGGAACCACCATTGCTCCGATCCGCCCTGTGAAGGAAAAGTTCACAGGCATCCAATGGTTCGTTTCCATCGTCACGCTCATCACCATTGGCCTCTGGTGCGGTAGTCACCAAATGGAGTCCATTTTTGGTGACATGGGTGTCATTGCCATCATCCCCATCGTCCTCTTCTTTGGTATTGGTATCTTGACCAAGGAGGACTTCAACAACTTCCCGTGGACCATCATAATTCTGGCTGCCGGAGGTTTGTCTCTGGGCAAAGCCGTCAAGTCATCTGGTCTTCTGCACACGGTCGCTGGTGTCGTGACCAAGGAGGTCGAGGGTATGAGTCTCTACGTCGTCCTTGTCGTCTTCTCAGCTCTTATCCTCGTCATCGCAACTTTCATCAGCCACACAGTCGCAGCTCTGATTATCCTGCCGTTGGTGTTTGACGTTGGCTCCAACATGGACGAACCCCACCCGAACCTGTTGGTCATGGGTGGTGTGTTGATGTGCAGTGCCGCTATGGGTCTGCCAACAAGTGGCTTCCCCAACATGAGTAAGTTCCTTCAGCATTTCCAATACCGGCAGATTACTGACCAACGATGTAGCTGCTATTATGAAGGAAGATCCGACGGGCCAGAGATACCTCCAAGTGAAACATTTCATCAGCAGAGGTGTGCCCAGCAGTGTTCTCACATTGGTCGTCGTCGTGTCATTGGGATATGGCCTGATGAGGGTTGCTGGGCTGGACTAAGGTCTTGTCTTTACGTGACCGTTACGTACATGCATTTGGTCATTGATTTCTGTATCGTATGTCTGAAAGAAGAGAATGCTGGGCTGCGTTTCCTTCGATTTGTTTGAAAAAGGGCGTAAATCCAGAGGGTCTCCAAAGGAAAGCCTGCGGTCGGAACATAGACACCGGTTTACATATTGTACTTGGCTTTTCCCTGGTTTCTGTTTGATAGCTTTTATTGCTCTTATTTTGTATGTAAGGTAGACTGGAGTAAGCGATAGAATGGTACTGCGAAGCGTTTACTCAGGCAAGGATCCGGATAACTTTGCAGGTTTCTGCTAAATAGCTGAACTTCAGCTGATACCTATTGATATTCAGGAGGAAAGGCGTGATATTCTGACGTAGAGAAGGTAAAATGATGTTGAAAGTAAGCTTCTATGCATGTGACGCCAATATGCTCTGCGAACCCCGGCAAGCCCGCCAACCAATCAGATGCTGTAAACAGCATAGGTTGAAGGAGGTGGAGACAGGTTGCTCCAGGTGGGAGGGTGGCAGTGGCACTAGTCCGGATTGGGCAGAGAAAGAGGTCATCGGCTCCCTTGTGGAGTCTTCGCCCTGACGTACCGCCAGACGGCGCACTTTCGCCCAGCCATACCCGAACCGATACCTGGAGCTCAACAATCTCTCACTCACACACACGCGCGCCGTCATGATCGCATCTTGAGGCTCTATTGTGACAGACTTGGCGCTCTCTCTACAAACTACCCTTCTAATGAGGATATAGTAAACACACAACATATCCGCTCGGTGAGCTGGCAGTCGCCATGCTTTCGGCATTCACAGCTCGGCCGATCATAGAGCTTAAGCAACGGGATAAGTCCAAGATTGAGACAATCCTCGCGCATGGTGCGCTCCTCTCGAGTCGCATAATCTCACTGTGTCAGCTTCATCTAATAAATTGACGTAGGCGATCGTGTTTTCGTAGGCCTCAACAGCGGAGCTCTTCGCATCTACCGTCTCAACGAGCTACCGCCTCCGTCGCCGACCCAGGCCAATGGCTCCTCTCAACCTACCACGGCGGGTTCGCAAGACGCAACCGAGACCAGCACGACGACAGAACAGCCGAAGAAACCTACAGACCTACTGCGCGAGGTAGAAAAGTTCTCGAACAGGGCGATTGAGCAGCTCGCCGTAATCAAAGAAGCCAACACTCTTGTCTCGTTGTCGAACTACTACGTATCCCTCCACGACCTCGGAACCTATGAGCCCCTAGAGACTCTATCGCGAACGAAGAACGCCACCTGCTTTGCCGTCACATCAAACATCGTGAAAGATGCAGCAACCGGAATACCAGAGATTATAAGTCGCCTGGCGGTGGCTGTCCGTCGTCGATTGCTACTATGGAGCTGGCATGAAAGCGAGCTGAGCGCCGACGTTGGGGAAGTGACATTACCGGAATCGATACGAACCGTCACATGGGCCAGCGCGACAAAGATTGTATGCGGAATGAACGCGGGATACGTTTTGGTCGACGTAGTCACCCATGAGGTCGAGGATATCAACAGCCCAGGCTCTGCGGCATCAGGCGGGCAGGCTAGTCGTTTCGGAGCGGTGAGCAGCGCTGGAATGGGCTATATGGGCCTCGGAGGATACATGCCCAAGCCGCTCGCCGCGAAGCTTGCCGAAGGCGAGCTGCTGTTGGCCAAAGACATCAACTCCATGTTCATTACGGACGAAGGAAAGCCGGTTGAAAAACGACAGATTCCTTGGCAAGCTGCTCCTGAGCAGATCGGTTACTCATACCCATACATCCTGGCTTTGCAAGCTCCGTCAAAAGGCTCGCTTGAAGTCAGGAATCCAGAGACGTTGCACCTGTTGCAGACCATACCCCTTCCAGGGGCGGCGCAACTTCACTTTCCGCCACCTAATGTCAGTCTCGCTCACGCGGGTAAGGGGTTCCATATCTCCAGCGACCGATGTGTTTGGAAAATGGGGGCTACCGACTACGATTCACAAATCGACGAGCTGGTCGAAAAGGGCAAATACGACGAGGCCGTCAGCATCCTTAACATGCTTGAGGACGCCCTCCTCCGAAACAAGAAGGAGACTCTCCGAGAGGTCAAAATGCTCAAGGCTGAGATGCTTTTCAAGCAAAAGAAGTTTTACGACTCCATGGATCTTTTCAATGAGGACGATGTTCACGCACCACCTGAGCGAGTTCTCAAGCTTTTCCCACCATCCATCGCCGGAGAGATGTCTGGTTGGGCGCACGGAGCGCAACCGGATGAATCTGGTAGCGATGAGAAAGAGAGTGAGGAGGAACCACAGCAGAAAACAAATGGAGACAAGCCCAAGGAAGATGCAGCGGAAACACCCGCATCCCCGGCAAAAGGAGGCGTTGGCTTTGCCAAGTTATTCATGGGTGCCCGCAAAACGGTGCAGCCAGATGCTGCCTCGATCATATCCAAGAAAGACACAACAGATGTCGAAGAGACTGGGAGCATCAGAAGCAAAGCCACCGAGAACCTGCCGCTTGAGGGCGATGAGCTCTTAGCTGCCGTCACATCTTTAGCTGGTTATCTTGTCGGGACAAGAACGCGATTACAAAGGGTCATCGACCCGAGCACCGGCAAGCTGAAGCGGACAGATACCAATGGCTCCAACGAAGAGACCATGAAGAGCTTCATGTCTGGCTCGCATGACGACGAATCGGGAAGCCAGCTAGAGGGAGAGATCCGGAGGACGTCGCGAATTGTAGACACCGCTTTGTTCCGGACTTACATGATGACCAGGCCTGCTCTAGCTGGGCCCCTTTTCCGCCTCCCGAACTTTTGCGATCCAGACGTGGTCAACGAAGCACTGCTTTCACACAGCCGATACAACGAGTTGGTTGATTTCTTCAGCGGCAAGAAGCTTCACTCTCAGGCACTTGAGCTTCTTAAGCGCTTTGGAACTGCCGAGACACCTGATGAGGCTGCCCCGGGCTTGCATGGGCCTCAAAGGACAGTCATCTATCTTCAGACACTGCCGCCGTCTGAGGTCGATCTCATCTTGCAATACTCGGAATGGACTCTGAGAGCGGATCCCAAATTGGCCATGGAAGTGTTTATCGCAGACTCTGAAAATGCCGAGACATTACCTCGTGGCCGGATCGCTCGCTTCCTGGGCGGGATCGATCCAGGATTGGAGGTGCAGTACCTGGAGCACATCATCTCCGAGCTTGACGAGTCAACTCCAGATTTCCACAACCGTCTTGTCGAACTCTTTATCAAGCATTTGAAGGAGAAGAAACGCGACGATGAATGGGACGCAGAGATGGATCGTTTCGTGCAGTTCCTCAAGACAAGCAGCCAGTACAGCCTTAGCAAGGCGTTCAGCCTCATCCCTCGCGACGGTAAGTTGATGTCCCTCGGTGGCTTGTCGCAGTAACAACTAACACGGTGAAGATCCTGCTTTCTACGAAGCTCAAGCCATAGTGCTGAGCAACATGGGCTCGCACAAGCAGGCACTGGAAATCTACGTCTTTAAGATGAAAAATTACGCCAAAGCCGAAGAGTGAGCACCGCATCCTTGGTAAGATATGACTGTAGCTAATCGCTCTTTTCAGGTATTGTAATATCGTACATAAGTCCAGAGACTCTAGGCCTTCGTCACCAGACCAGTCACGACGCCCGTCATCGGCGGATGATCCTGAGGATTCGGCTCCATCCATTTACCACACCCTTCTTTCGCTGTATTTGACCCCACCGTCACCCCACAAACCAGCACATGACCCGGCTCTCGAGCTATTGTCGAGGCACGGATCGCGTCTACCGGCAGCATCAACTCTCTCCCTGATTCCCGACGACCTTCCTGTTCGCGATCTCGAGTCATACTTCCGTGGCAGAATTCGGTCTGCTAACAGCGTCGTGAACGAGTCGCGCATCGTAGCTCGGCTGAGAGACACGGAACTGGTATCGACGCAAGCGCTCCTGCTCCTTGGCGACGGCATCCCCGGCGGACAGGGCGGGCGCAACAGAAGGGTGACGATTACTGAAGAGCGGCTATGTGGCGCTTGCCACAAGAGACTGGGGCGAAGCGTGGTGTCGGTTCTTCCGGACAACAACGTGGTCCATTATGCGTGTTTTAACAAGGCAACGTCGCAGCGACCGCAAAGCTCTCGGGCAGGAAACTGGGCTCGAAGGTTTTCGTGATTGAGGGTGTGCAATAAACGAGCTGGCGGGCGGTAGTTTGAGGCGTGTTGGTGTCGTTGCTTGTGTTTTTTGTTCTTGGTACGTATTGGTACTCGCATAGCCTTGGGTTTTTGAGAGCGGCAGCATGATACAGCAATACCCCGTATATAGGTGGCACAGAATGTACGATTGGCGCCGTGAAAGGTCAAGAAAGTTTTCATGCCTCCCTCCCCTTTGAGTTGCTTGTCGCTTCAGTCGTCTGAGGGGGGTGCCTCTTCGCCGTAATTCTCCTCCTCGAGCGCCTCGTCGACGGCCGACTTGGTTGCGGTGGTGCCACCGTTCTTTGCGGCCTCCTTGGCCTTGTCCTCTTCCATGCGGGCGGTGAGTTCCTTGTTGATGTGCTCCTGGGCGGCGTTGATGGACTTGCGCAGGGCGTTGAGGTAGGCGGACTTGTCGCCGGGCGCGGAGGATGGTGGAGCGGGGAGGGATTCGGAGAAGGTGAAGGGTTCGTTTGCGGGGGATTGGTAGGTTGCTGAGAAGTGTAGGGCCGGAGCGGCGGCGGTGGTGTTTGTGTCTGCCATTGTTTATTGGGTTGGGGATGTCGTGGTCTCGTGGGTTGGATGGGCAAGGCAATTAGGCTTGGTAGGCTGTGGTTGCGTTGTGTTGATTTAGACGATGCAAAAATAAGTGAAATAAAAGGTATGACGAAAATTGAGTGCGGCTCGTTGGGGTTGGCTTGGAAGGAACAATTGCCCCTCTTCGCGTCCCTCCATCCATTCCAGCTGGTCCCAATCCAATGTCCCGCTGAAGATGGAACCTGGAACAACTGCGGGGTTGATTACACTAAGTCAGCCCGCCTGCCGGCCCCCCTCAAGCCTCCTGATGACTGGAAGCCATGGATGCGCCGCCCAGGTCATGCCAGGGTCGCAACCCGCGGCGCGTCAGTGGTGGGAACAAGGGGGATGGGATCACGGCAGGACTATTAGGTGGGGGCAGAAGAAAAGGACTCGGGGGCAGTAATTAATTACGCTGGAACCTCACGGCTGGCTCGCCGCACAATGCGCCAGACTGTTGAGTATCCGTACAGCAGTAGGCATCGTTCCTTGGTTCTGGCGGGCAGGGTAGGTGAGGTAGCATGGTCATCTGTTACATGGGAAATCTGACGGGAGCTGACCCGGATTTGGTCCGCGGGGGTTAGGTTGCTGGATGCGCTGCAATTGGGGGGGGATTTGCTCACCGCAAGCGAAGACGGCCGCCCGTTTTGCTCGCTTCCTCAGCAACGAGAAGTCGATAGTCCAGGGTTAATGATTAGGTAGTGACCTAGATGCGGCCGCCGACCGATGGCAAGCGATGCGTTGATACGGATAAACAACCAGGTATAATTACGTGCAGGGCACCGGCAAGGTAGGTGAGATGTAATGGGGAGTACCTATCTTACGGACACTTGCCAAGGTAGATTGCCTACTGGATCGCAGCAATACCTTGCGGAGTACAGAGGGCATTGATGCTGATCTTTGTGTCCCTTGTCTACCTCACACTTCGGCTCAGTGAGGGTGAGGCGCAATCCACTCCTCGCGCTTTCTCATTACCACCCTTTTCCCTCCCTCACCTCGTATTTCCCCGGCTTTCTTACATCACCACCACCCTTTCTTTCAGCTTTCCAGGTTTCTCAATCCTCGAGCACCACCACCACCACCACAACCACCACAACTTTTCACCTTTTCAAGGTGCTCTTGATCGCGCCCGACCGGACGAACAACCTCTCCATACTGCCCTTGCCCTCGACAAACCAACCATTCCACTTTTACAAACCGATCCAAGCGCAACAAACCTTCAAAACTCCTCCACCCGATCCTCGAATCGTCCGAAAATCCAAGATGTAACAGAACCCTAACACATCCACGACAATGCAACCAGCACGACCCCCGCCGCCCCGAGCGCCGGGCAGCTTCAGCCCTCTGCCGGGCTCGACAGCTTCCACCGCACCGCACCCGCAACGTTCACGACCGCCCGCCCGCGCCGAGTCGTCATCGAGCGAAGAGAACCTCGCCATTCACTTCGTCAAGCCCCGATCTCACGCTCCGAGCGCGCCCGCCGCCCCTTCCACCAGTACCCCGATCTATGCTCAGTTTACCGCCCAGGCCAACTCGAGCACCGCCAGCCTGCAAAACTTCTCGCGCCCGACTGCTCACCGGTCGGGAACCACGCCCGGAGGTCCAGTAGGCCCTATCTCGGGAGGAGGAAGCGAACTGAGCGGGAGTGTGAGCGCTGCTGCTGCTGCCCGCACCGCGAGCCCTCTGACCAAGGGACACTCGAGGAAACACAGCCAGACGCCCGGCCTGTTCGACTCAACGCTGCCCTCGACGAGCCTCTCGAACCTGTCTCAGGTGGGCATGTCACACCCATCTGCCAACTCATCTTCAACACATCAGCATCAGCATCAGCAACAGCACCCGAGCCCTGCCCTCTCCGCGAGCCACATCGCGGCGCAGGCAGCCTTTCAACATCAGAACACTCAGCAGCACCAGCAGCACCAGCAGCACCAGCAGCACCAGCAGCACCAGCAGCACCAACAGCACCAACAGCTCCAGCACGCTCGACAGCGATCACAGACCGTCCCGAACCCGGCCAACGGAGACGCCGAGAGCGCAAGGAGGGGGAGCAGCGGAAAGGGCCCACTCAGCCCGCCTATGCTAAGCCTGACCGAGGCAAGCGGTCCACGAGAGAGCGGCTTTGGAACTCAGGGATACCACAACGGCCTACTTGGAAGCCATTCCGCCGCCGCGACCACGGCAGCCAACGCAGCAAACGCAGCAGCCAACGCGGCGTTCCCGCGATCGGGGCAGACATCGCCTGGCTTGCCCCAGTCGCAGCATCAGCAGCAGCAGCAACAGCAGCAGCACAGTCCTATCAATCCTACGCCGCAACTTATTCCAGATCCGAAGCCGGTGAAGCCAGAAAAATCAAAGGTCAAGCTCTTCTCCCGTCCGGTCAAGATCGGCACCAAGGGCGACCCTAAAGACAAACCGCTCCCTAGTCCGAGCAAGATCGGCAGTGCGCTCGCATCATTACAACGCGGGAATTTCAGCACGAGTAGTCTCATCGATACCAGCGGCCAATCTATATATAATCTCAACAACGCATCGTCCGCAACCATCAGAGCAGTGCCCGAGACGCCCACCATGGAGAAGGAAGGCAAGGAAAAGGAAAAGAAGCATCACTTTTTGTCGCGGCAAAAGCACAAGCTCAAGGATGACTACCATCTTCCGCTGTCTTCCGCATCGAGCAATTCGAAACCGACAGACCCCAGCGCCCCCTCGAGTTTGTACAGTTTCAACTTACCCCCTAGTCCGGCCCCGACTGCAACGTCGTTTGGCAAGGGGCGAAGGGACAAAAAGACTGAAAAAGAGAGCAGCAACCTCGGCGTCGAGTCCAGTTCTCTCCCGTCGGAATGGCCAGGTCCAAGTAGCCTGCCGACATTGACGCATCAGTCGTCGTATCTATCTGAACCCATTGACGCAGGCAAATACGGCCTCAACAGCATGGCGCTCGACGATGCCTGGCCGTATCTGAAAGCCAAGATGCTCGTCATTTTCGAAGGCGAAGATCTGCGACAGCCGGTGGAGGATTTCAATAGGTTGGTGACGTTGCACATTCAATACTGCATCCAACGCATGTCGCCCAACATCATTCTCGAGGATTTGCGCGAGCTCTTATCGACTGGCTTCGCCTCCCTGGACCACACTCTCCGGCGCACGCAGGAAGACAAAGTCATTCCGGCTCTCGTCGAGATGTGGCTCATCACCTACACCTCGATTCTGCCTTACATGCAGGCCGTCTTTTTACCCTTAGACCTCGAGTTCTCTGGCTGTGGCGTTCTCATGAACCCGGACCAAGCCCGTCAATTCTGGGGCGGCGTCAAGTCACAGTCCTCCGATAGCGGTTCATACGTTAGTCCCGCATCGGCAGTGCTAGATGTGCGTCGTATCGTACTTACGGCCTACCGCGATATTGTCATCCTACCCCGCTACGACTCTCTCAAGGCCATCTTCTCTCGGCTTTCTCTCGAATTTCTCCCGTCCTCGTTCGCATCTTTAGCCCTCGCATCTCCGCTACCAGATCCGGCGCTTTCTTCAAGCCCCGCGGATGCAATCAGCATGATGCGACCCGGCACAGCCATGAGCCTCGATCCGTCCGTGGCGAGCTATAACTCGAACGCGACGACGCTCCTGGGCGACGGAAGCGCGGGAGGCGGCGGACGCAGCCGTGCCATTAGCAACGTCAGCTACGCCAGCGCCGGGAGCGACGGCCAGATGCGCCCGTTTACGCGAGAGCAGAACGTCGAGGACTCTAAGCAGGTCACCGAAATGGTGGGACGCATGTTGCAGTGCATGAGCATACTCGCCAGCATCGGGGGCGCGACGGGCGACGGCAGCGAGGAGGGAAACAGAAGGATGGAGGAGCTGTGCCGGCTGCTCAAGCTGAATTGGCTTGGTAGGGGTCGGACGGGCAGGAACAGGAGAGGTATCGTGGGCGGCAGACGAAGGGAGATACCCGAGTCTATTAGGGAAGGGTTGCGCGTCGTCTAAGGGGGCGGTCGGTTCATGGGGATGTGCTGTGATGGGACGGCTTTGGCTTTGGTGCTTTTTCCCCCCGACCGTTCACCTGCTGGAAAGGGGGGAGGCGTTGACTCTTGGGATCAGTTTTGGGTGCAGGTCGGATTTTAGAACGTTTTTTTTTTTTTTTTTTTTGGGCAACGTGAATAACGCGGTGCATGGCTACGGCCTCCGTGATGGCGTTTGTTTCAGTGGGGTTGGGCTGCATTTTGGGAATAGTACTCTTGTGGAAGGGACGCGGAGGTTGCTCTTGTCGTTTGTTGTTTGTTCGAGGCATGGCAGAGGGAAGCAAAAAGTTATCAATTCAAGAGAGACAATGATGTCGATTCTGGTATTTCTGGTGTGTGTGGTATTTTGGGATGCTTTGTACATGCCTGCCTGGTTCGGTGATGTGACTTATGTTGTCGCAACTGAAGATGTCAGTCATTTTGGCATCTCTTTTGACGGCATCTCTTTTATTGGAGCCTGCGTGCTTCCCACTACCTACCCTGCCTGACGCCAGACGCTTATGGCTTGAGTTGTCGGTGACTTTTCCTTACTTTTGGATATTCAGGTCGGAGGCTCCGTGTGTGGTAGATCAATTTTACTTGGTGATGTTGTGCCCATCAGACTTGGAGGTTTGATATTTCATCGTAAACACCCGGCAAGGGGTCATAGATACACCACCAGTCCTACACGTTCACTGCAATCCCGCGTTGGACCGTGATTGGAACATAGCGACGACTGCGAGTTTGGGGCATCGCGTGGGCATTTTATAATGATGTCGCGTGTGGACTTTATCACGTTATCATTCCCTTGACCGCAAGATCCGGATGCAATTGCGAGTATCCGGCACACGTCATATTCACGGATCACAGCGAGCAAGGCAGAAACGACATGGTTCGCAAAGATGAATGAAGATTTCATTGTTATTACTAGCTGTTTGCGGCGCGTCCAGAAGGACGCGCGATCTGAGCAACGCAAGATACCGTAGAAGCGTCCTATTCTTGAAAATCTCGTTAGCTTGCCGTCGAGCAAAGGTCTAGTTCGTTGAAAAACAATGTTTTTGTGATAAAAAAAAATCAGACATCCAAGGAAGTGTTAGCCCTCATACGTCGCTTAAGAAACGCTTTTGCAAGCGTTCCCGCCAAGGCTCAGGCCGCGACTCGAGTGAAAACTGCGAACAAGTGGAAATTTCATCATGTAGTGGGGTGTTGTTGCGTCGATGTGTGGAGAAAGATCAAGTACTAACCTTGTGGCTCGAGGGTGATGAATGAGATGCTGGAAAGGTTAGTGATGAGAGAGCGGAGAGGGGTAGCAGTGTGCGTCGTGTCCCTACTATCACAATTGTCAGCGAGGTTTGCTCTTGAGGGCAAGAGATGCCAGTGCTGATGAAGAGTGAAGATGATGTGTCAGACAGAATATACTGGCAAGTAACAGGTTCCTTTCGAGGGGAACCCGAACAGACTAGGTTTCTTCATGGTCGATTCGGTTGGGAAAAGAAGACAATGTTTCTTGAATGTCATCATTCGGAGAGAGAGATGCGAGAGCCGTGTGAAGAAAAAGATGTGATGCTTACCTGTATGTAGGTCGTCGCAGCGACAGCCAGAGAAAACGCGCGCGCAAAAAGCAATCAATCGCAAAGCTTGAAATGAAGCTTGCGATCTCTGAATGCAGCGTGAGTGCGGTCCTGGCTGTCGATACGAGAGTGTGGCGTGAGAAAGAAGTTGGTTGCCCAGAGTTGGTGAGAAGTTACGGATTGACGTGCAGGAGAAGAGATTTTATAGATGAGGCTCACGAAGGAAATAGTGGGGACACAGCCTCAAAGATTTTTTCTTTCTCTTTCCTTCCCCTGGCGGGCGGACACCCGACCCTTTGGACGAATGGATCCACTTCCAATTCACGTCTAATTCACGTGACTCGAGCTTGGATCTCTGGTCGGGTCCGGAAAAAGTTTTGGTGGGGATTGGGGGAAAGCTAGAGTCGCTATGCACCACGTGACCTTGGAGCTCGGAGATATTCGCCGTAGTGCCCGATCCCCGCCATAGAAGGATTTAAATTGAGCTCATTGGACCCTTTCTCAAGGTTCATGTCACCAGACGAGCAATTGGGGGGGGGGGGGGGGGGGGGGCGGGGGGGGGCGTCACCCTCAGCACTCCCCCCGCCCCCTGCCCGAGGTGGGGGGGGCGGGGGGGCGGGGGGGGGGGTGGGGGGGGGGGGGGGGGGGGGGGGGGGGGGGGGGGGGGGCCGCGAGTGAGATGACCTCTAACACCTCTCTCTCCCCCGTGCTCCGGTACGTGTGTGATGGGGTCGAGCAAGTAAAAGCGACCGGGTGGTTCGGTGGACACGTGGTGGCCATTGGCGAACGCAAAAGCCAGGCGGAGGACGGGCAGCTCTACGCGATTCCGGCGCTATCATTTTCGCACATTTGTCATGTTGCTGCCGTGGAGGCCATTGCAGCGGAATTTCGGGATGTGGTCGAGCGAGGAAGATTGAAAGGACGACACGGAGCACCTAGTGAGAGGATGGTAGCAAAAAGAGACTTGGAGGTAAGGTATCCGGCCCGGACTCTCCTGCGTGCGCTGAGCAATGAGGTGTGCTTTTGCTGTGCTGGTCAATTCTGCTACACTGCTTGACCCCTGGGTGGATATTGCTGAAGAAGCTTGCCTTGTTGCATAAAAGTGCTGATCGCAGCCCTCCCGCTCTTCTTTGATAAAGGCATGTCCCGCATTTTTCTGGAGCTTCCCGCCACCCCATTCCGGCATATCCATGTTTCTACATGTCGTATTGTTACATAGCGTATCCTACAAAACGATTGGACCCACTCTCCCGAAGCCGATGGGAGCAGAGAGCAGCAGCAGCCCGACATTCTGGCATGGTCGCCCGCCCACCTCACGCTTCTCTGTGCCTGCTCTGTTCCCGTTCCCCAGGGCCCTCTCTCTCTCTTTCTCGCTCGACCTCGATCCTTATCCCGCCATTTTATGCCTTATGCCTTGTACCTTGCCTCGTCTTAGCTTGCCTACCTTACCTTACCGTCCCTTCTCTCTCGCTGCTTCCATTGCTGTCTCTTGATCGGCCTCTGGGCTTGGATTTGGCCGCAAGTTGAAGCCTCGCCTTTCAACCTTTCTACGGAGTACGCATACAACCTCCCATTTCTACGACACCACTTGGAGCGCCTCCTACTCCTTCTCAAACACCCCTGGCTGAAGCCTCTTTTCTTATAATTTGTTCCAGTCTACCGGGGCTCCGGACACTCATCTCGTTCCGTAGTACTGCTTAATTGCAAACACCCCCCAAACAGCCAACCTCCAAAGCAAATCACTTGGGTTTCCGCTGCCCGCTTGCAAAAGAGCCAGAGCTCAGCACGCCCAGCCAGAGACTCTCTCTCCCAGCCCAGTTCCCTTTGGTTGCGTCGTCTCTGCGTCCGTTCTTCTTCAGCCAGCCAGCCTGCCAGCACCGCACCGTACCACTCACCCACCTCCAAAAAAAAAAACCCCCAAATCTTTCTCTCCCTCTCTCCTTCCCGCTTTCCTGGCAAGGCAAGGCGGCGCGGAAAAGGCTTGTTCGTTGCGCTCGACTTGTGCAATAAAAAATTGGGCATCTCGAACCAACCCGCTCTCCGAATGTCATCGACACCGGTCGATTGAAGCATTCGTCGTCCACTCTCACGAGATTCCCACATCTGTTCCCGCTCGCTTTCGCTATCGCGCGAAACGTCGACACGTCTTTGCGTCCGTCGTATCCATCCTTTCGAGATTACCTTAGACAACCAACGCATTTTCCCTTCTCTAGTCGCCCACGTCTTTGCCGACGCCAACTTTCTACCCCGTCACTCAGTCGGGCTCTCCTTTGGTCGCAGGGCACATACCTACCCGCCATCTCACCTCCCCTACATCTCACTTCCACTTCTTTCGTTGTTTGTCGTCGCATCCCGACCTCCTTACCACAATATCGCCCACCCACCGTTGTCGTCACGCCGATCATCGATGCCTTCTCGGTCCCTCTTCACCTGTTGACCCGACCGTTCGCATTAAACGACTCCTATCGCAATCGATAACGCTAGTCGAGCCCGCCCGCACCCGCACCACGCGATTGACACCACTTCCCGCGTCTTGCAAATCACGACTCCATCGCTGCCGCGTCGCGCCCATCTCCGCAACTCCAGCCGCCCCAATCTTTCGTACCTTTGCGGCCCCGATTACCGATTTGTCGTCGAGATAGACCACCTTTGGACGTTGGCGCATGAGATAGTACGGAGGATAGACACGTCGATATCCACGCTGTGGATCATCGACACGCCGGAGACATGATGACGAGTATGGGACCGTCTTTTGCAGGCCATCCTGCCGGCATGCAACAGCATCCAGGTGTACCCGGACACCCCATGGCCCAGGGTATGCCTCACAACCCAGGGCAGCAAGGCCCGGGCGGAGGAATGCCTCACCAGATGCACATGGCAGTATCAGGGCCTGGTGGTCAGGTTAATCCAAATCAGTTGATGGGCGGCATGCCGCCGGGTGCTGGAGGTCCGAACGCTCACGCTCTGCAGCATCTCAATCCTGCCCAAAACCAAATGTTCCAGCAAAATCAGTTTGGTAACTGTATGTTGAGCCCACGCGCCTCGCCTCGGTGTCTCGTCTATTTGCTTCCTTACTGACCGAGTCGCGTAGTCCAAACTCCAGCGGCGATGGCGCACGCCACCCAGATGGCACAGCAGCGCTTGTTCCAGCAGCAGCAACAGGCGCGACAAGCGCTCATGGCCCAGCAGGCCTTCAACGCGAATATGGCGGGCGTCAATGGTATGCCGATGGGAATGCCAATGAACCCGATGAACGCAGCTCAGATCGCGGCTATGAGGCAGGGCATGCGGCCGGTAAGTATCGCATATCCAACTTGCTACTCACATTACTTACGATAGGATATAGCAGCAACACAACCCCCAGGCACAGGCGATGCTCGCTCAGCAGATCGCTCTCCAGCAGCAAGCCGTCGCTCAACAGAATCAACAGATGCAACAGGGCCAACAACAGCCCGGCCAGCCGGTGCAGATGAACCCTCAGCACATGCAAAACCTCCAACAGGCCCAGATGGCAATGCAACAGCAGCAAGCCCAGCAGCAACAGGCCCAGCAGCAGGCTCAGCAACAGCAGGCTCAGCAACAAGCTCAGCAACAGGCCCAGCAGCAAGCGCAACAGCAGCAGCAACAGGGCCAGCAACCCCAAGGCGGACCGCAGCAGCCTCAACCGCAACCCCAGCAGACACCGCATCAGACACCACAGCAGCAGCCCGCGCAACCCGTCAATCCTCAATCTGCAGGACAGCCCACGCCGTCTCAAACTCCGGGCCCGGCACCGAACCAGCAACCGCAGCCCCCTCAGCCTCAAGCTCAACCGCAGGGTCCTCCTCAAATGGCTCCCCAACCTGGACCGCAACAAATGAACCCCGCGCAGCAGGCTGCGGCCCAGGCTGCCGTTGCCAACAGCATGGCTCTTGCTCAACAACAAAGGAGGGAAGGAATGAAGGGACACTGCCTACTCAAGTTAATGCAGTTTAGCGAACATTTGAGCGGCTTCCCTGTAAGTTGAAACTGAAGACAGCACTCAGTCACAGCTCACTAACAAAAAGTCCAGGGCCCCAAGGGCAAAGACGACCTGTCCTACTGGAATAGCTTCGTCAATCAATTCTTCTCCACCAAGGGCGTGTTCCGACACTCTGTACACATCACCGACGTCGAAGACCAGGCAGACAAGCAATACGAGATTACCTACCCCGCACTTCCTCGATACTTCCACACGCACTTCGACAGCGGTGTCAAGAACATGCAGTTGATCATGGAAAAGGGGACGACGGATCGACCACTCCCCGGCGACGGCCACTGGATTGAGAACACGAAGTCCAGTTTGGTCTACTGGTACGATAGCGGTTCGCACGTAAGTTAAAAGCTTCTATTGCCGAGGACAGATACAGCTTCTAATCTTGCGCGCAGCTTGTCGCTACGGGCACCGTCAGAGCCCACTTTGATGCGGAGCAAAAGATTGAACTCTTTGAATTCTTGACAACCAACCACGAAGAATACATTTCTAGAAAGGCCGCTATCGAAGCTGCGAAGCCCGTGCATAATTGGGTGAAGGAGTGGCACAAGGTTAACTCCCCTGACACCAAGACCTCCCCAGAAATGAGCAAGAAGGGCAAGGCTCGTATGATGAAGTCCCCGCAAAATCCTCCGCCAGAAGCACTGGTGGATCTTCCGGAGTCGGCGGTCAAGAGGGGTATGGGGGTTACCGAAGCTGTGTTCCAGTTCCTCGAGGTATGTGACAGCTCGCCCGCGCATGCATGTGGATCTCCGGCACTAAAGATGACATGCAGATTGCTGAAGTGATCGGCCAAATGAACCCCCTTTTCGCCTTCTACCACAACCACCCTAACCTCGGCCCCTACGCTGCTCTTGAGCAGTACGTCGGCCAGATCAACGCCCAGCCGCAAGTCATGAACGGTCAGCCCATGCCCCAAGCTCCCAGGACACCCAGCTTCGGTCAGTTCCCAATGGGTGCGAGCCCGGCTCAGCCGCACATGCAGCTTCCTGGCTCGCCTCATGTCACTGGAAGCCCTGCGCAAGGCCACATGCAGGCACCCGGCATGCAGATGCAACAGAGCCAGCAAGGCACCAGCTCCAGCGGACCCAGTGCAAACACGTCTCCAGCTTCCAACAAGCGAAGACGCCCATCCGGCGTGAAGATGGAGGAGGACGGCTCCCAGGCACCTACCCCGGGTGGCCCTCAGGTCAATGGAGTCCAGAACAAGGGCAAGCCGCCTACGCCGCGGATGGCAAAGAGAATGAAGGGCAACCCGGCGTAAGCTGGAGGGGTGTCTTTGGACATTCAGGTTATGCTCTAATACGAGTCTGGCTACGCAGGCTCAGTAATGCCTTTTTTATGTCATCATTATGCAGCATGGCGGCGTCTTAGTGCTTGGCTTTCTGGCTCTGGGATCTCAGAGCTGTTCATATGCGGGTGTTTGGCAAGCATTTTGGACGTTCGGTGTTGGCTGGAAGCTCAATCCACCACATATCCTATGTCGATCTCGTTTGGCATCTAGGCCTCCCTTCACTCTCGACCAAGCCCACCTGGAGGGGCAGGCAAGTTTCTGCACAACCTCGGGACGAGACTTCACCAACTGTCTGCAGCGCAAATGGTGATGCCTCGGGTCAAAGGAGACCCCTGAACCCCTCCATACGGAGCAACGGTGCAACGGTAGCAAGTTGTTGCCCAGCAATCGAGATACGCAGAGGCTAATCGAGACAACAAAGCTTGTCCATATTCCTCCCCCCTACCTGTACGATATCACGCTCGGCTACTGTCTGGCTCGGGCTCACTGTTTCATGTTGTTTATCCCTCGGGCCGCCTCGTATTGTCTGATTTGCCCGTCGGGGTCTCGACCACGTCTTCAAGCTACTTAGTGTTTCCTTTTTGTGTTGGCAAGGAATGAGTTGGGGGAAAGATGGGTTTCCAAAAAAAAGAAGTTTTGTGGATTTTTTTTCCTGGCGGAAAGCTTTTTTTGTTCTATCCTACGGCGGCGGAGGGTGGTGTTTTGTCGGCGTCGTCGTTGCTGTCGCTTTTATTTTCCTCCATCTTACAAATACCTAGTCTCTCATCGGAAAGGAAATATGCATACCCAGATTCTTGACAGAGAGTTGACTTGACTTGATTGTGATGTCGGTTATGTTTGAATCACTCGGACTTGTCCAGGTCAGGGTGAGGTATTTGGTAACTGCGATTGATGCGATATGAACCGCCTTCTTTTTACCATGACGGCCTTTGGAATCTGTTTTTGTTCAAAGCATAGTAGAGCACGCTCATGTGTAGTGATCCACCGTTTCTATCAACTATCTTTCCCAGTCTGAGGGGTTCCACTCAAACTAGCAACTCTGTATTGATTTCCCATGGAGCAGCGAAAGATGAGAGGACCCTTTTGGGGTAAAAAGTGAGGTTCTCGTCAAGGTGTTCAAAATTGTGTTGATCAGATGATAGGCATGTTTGAGCAAAGAATACCAAGCAGTCCATCTGTTCACCCAAAAGCGCGTTACGATTTTTACGGTGTCGTCGCAAATGGCGTTGCCAGGTCTTGTCAGAAAGTTGACCCACGTTACGGGGGAAGAAAACACACAGATCTGGTGATTTTGTCACAATCGTGTCATTTCCATTGGAGGGGCAATCACGCGGGGGCTTTCTGAGTGGTGCAAAAAAGAACTCTCTCACCACCTTGTAAGACTCATCGGAGATGGCTTGAGGTTTTCTCGCTTATGAGGGAACTTACCCGCCCTCCGTGATTGTGTTTGGTTTTCTTTCTTGTCGTTTGTCAGACTGACTATACAGACTCGCAGGTTTTCGTCCGCGATTTTGCGTCACATCATTTTTCGCTGCAGAGATATATAACGATTTCGTCCGTCTCACCTCATCAGGGGCAAAGCAGCGTTGAAGACACCTGGCGACTTACACGAATCAGGCACCATTCTTCGAAAAAGTGCCATCAGAGGGCTTACGGTTGAAGAAAAACTCAGGATACATGGCATTTCACATCACTCAAAACAGCACAGAGGCAAAAGAGTGAGCGAAAGAGATAGACGAACATGCCACTCTTCCGCTCCTCATCCGGCCTGGACGCCATCCTCAACCGCCCAGAAGACGACGGAATAGCAACCCGTCTCCTCTCCAGCCCCCTCTCGACGGTTGCGAGATACCTCTACGACTCTTTCCCCGTTTCGCATCCCGTGACGTACGGCAGCGGCAGCGGCAACGACAAAGACGACGACGCCGTGACCGTGGTCTGCGTCTCGGACACGCACAACACCAAACCGCGCCTGCCGCCGGGCGACGTCCTCGTGCACGCGGGCGACCTCACGGCCTCGGGCACGAGGAGGGAGCTGCGGGAGGCGCTGGGGTGGATCCGGGCGCAGCCTCACCGGTTCAAGGTTGTCGTGGCGGGGAATCACGATTTGTGTTTGGATAAGGGGTATGGCAAGGGGATCAAGCTTGGTGGACGGTCACGAGACGACGAGGGGAGCTCGATGTCGCGCAGAGATGGTGAAGACGACGACGACGACGACGACGACGACGACGACGACGGATCACCTCTGGGCTGGGGCGACATCATCTACCTAAACCGCACAGCAACGACGCTCACGATACCCCCGCGCCGTCTCAACGACGGGGACAGGACGTACGCTGGCCGCGAGATTCGCGTCTACGGCAGTCCGTATACGCCGCGGCACGGCAACTGGGCCTTTCAGTACCCGCGCTCCGGCGGCGCCGCCCCCTATCGCTCCTCCTCCTCCTCCTTGCGCACGACGGACGTCGACAACGCCGGTTGCGACCCCTGGCGCGGCACGATCCCTCCCGGAACAGACATCCTCGTCACCCACGCGCCGCCAAAGGGCCACATGGACGACCCGCGCGGCCACTGGGGGTGCGAAATGCTCCTGGCCGAAGTCTGGCGGGCGCGGCCGCGTCTGCACGTCTTTGGGCACGTGCACTGCGGTCGCGGGCGGGAGGCGGTGGCGTTTGACGGGTTGCAGGCGGCGTATGAGGAGGTTGTCTTGTTGGAGGCCGAGGCTTTTGCCGTGGTTGCTAGCGGCGGCGGCGGCGGTGGTGGTGGTGTTGGAGTTGATATCGGTCGTCGTGTAGGCAATGTGATGATGGCGTGGTTCAAGGCCTTGCTTGCTCTGGGTTGGTGTTTCCTGGTCTGGGGATGGGTGCTGTGGTGGCATGGGGGGCGGAGGGGTACGGGGAGGACTGTGTTTGTGAATGCTGCTGCTGTTGGGGGCGTTCGGGATCGTTTGGTGCGGGAGGCTATTGTTGTGAGGATATAGAAGTTGTGTGTAAGTGTGTGTGAGAGAAAAGTTGCGATAGGCTTTTTTGTTCGAAAACGGGCGAAGGCGGGAGTTTATTTTACTAGCTAAGAGTTTATTAAAGTTAACGTTGCCTAAGACCCGACGAGGCTTGTCATTTGTTAGGCTCTTCGAATATAGTTCTCAGTCGAACGACGATTATGGCAGCAATTCTATGTTGAATATGTGCAGAATGACATGGCGTCGGGGCCAAGACTGGCATGTTGTAACAAAGTGATGGCTTGGCCTTATAGAGTGAAGCCATCACAGCAGTACCGCCTGAACTCCCGTCATCATCAAGTAACGAACTCAAATGTTCCTCATGTGATATAAACCCAAAAAGAATGCTGATATCACTATCGCGAGATTGGAATCATATTCAAAAGTGACAAAAGGAAAAGAGGTCCATCCAGGATTCGAACCTGGGCCTACGGAAAGTTCTGAGTCTCAGAATCCGACGTCCTAACCAACTAGACTAATAGACCGACGATGAAACCATTTTGGTAGCTTCGAAATTCGACGCATCGGAGTGCATATATAAAGGTTCAATGACGGCAAAATGAAAATGCATTTTCAAATGCATGCCTTTTGCAGGAGCGCATTCACGTTCATGGTGATACATTACCGAAATGTGGATCAACCATTCAGTTCCGTTGGCCCTCTCCTTCTAGTTCACCTGGGGCCGCGTAGGCTTTCTTCGCGAATCCCGTCAGAATACATGTCCGAGAGATATTTAAAGAATGATTGCTATAATAGACGAAGAAATTGACTCTGATTGAAAGAAAGACTCCTTAAACGCCAAACCATGCTATGCGCCTTATACTCGAAAGACTTTAAACAAATACCTATATGTCTCCCGCGCCTGTCTCTCTGACGAGGACGGGTCCCAAACCAAAGAGGGAAACCCCAACGAAACAGACAAAAATCAGAGAGAGGTTGCCCGTCCATGACTATGACCCATCCGCTGCTGCTGCCGCTGCCGCTTCTCTCTTCCCCATCCTTTCATCCTTTCATACCCTCGCTCATCATTTCAGAATGGCAATCAGCAAAACCAGAATGATGATGAGCACGACAATCGTCATCATCTGCTTATTCTCCCCAGCGTCCCTCGCGACCTTCCCCAGCGACCGGCGCGCCCGGTCGAGCCGGCCCTGGTGCCGGTCCACGACCTCGTCCACCTCGTCCAGCATGGCGACGTGCGAGTCGAGCTCGTCGCCGATCTGCATGCTCAGCTCCCTCTGCCGCCCGATGGACTCGCCCAGCCGGTCCAGGTGGTCGTCCTGGTCGCGCATGATTTGCGAGTGGTACGCGTGGATCTGCTGGTTGTCCATGCCCTCGGCCTGGTCGCGGTAGCCCGCCGTGTCGGCCGGGTCGTCGCGGTACCGGCCGGGGCCGAAGAGTGCTGCGGCGGCGGCGTCTTCTTCGGCTGCTGCTGCGGCGCCGGGGGAATCGGTGAAGCGAACGGTCTTGCTGTTGTTTGCGGCGGCGGCACCGCCGGGGAGGCCCCGAAGGGAGCCCTTGAGGGGTTTCGTGGACTGGGCGGCGTCAAAGTCGGCGGCGAGGGAGGGGTCGTTTGGCGAGGTTGTGGTGGAGGAGGTGGAGGGGTTCGAGAACCCGTGGAATTGGGAGGTCAGGTCTGAGAATTGCTTCTGCAGCGCGGGGAGGGAGTCGGTGATGTTCAGGGCGGCGCTGCGGGAAGTAGCGTCCAGATTAGCATACTGTATAACGCAGAGAAAATGGGCCACGATGCTCTCGCGCAGAATTCGGAGAAAATTCCAGCATGAACGTCGGTTCTGGAGGATTCCGTCGTATAGGTAAGGGGACAGGACCAAAGGAGGAGGAAGCTCACCTCTCATCGCCGGTACCCTGCAGGCGCTTGGCCTCGGCGTCTAATGCTTCCAGGCCATCTTTGAATTGGTCGAGCGAGCGAGAGATGTGTCCGTCCTGGGTGTCGGCGTCGAGGTTGAGCGACAGGGCGCGCTGGCGCTCCAGGAGGGAGAGCTTGACGTGGTCGGCGAGCAGGTAAAGCTGGTTCAGGGTGGACATGTTCTTGGTCTCTTATGTAGTCGCGAATGTCTCTGTGGGGATAGATTTTCGAGTTTATTCCCGTGGTGTGTATGTGTGTGTTACGATTGCCGACCGGTGCTCGTAGTGGATGGCAGAGTTCACAAGCAGGAGGTTTAGATTGGAAGGGATGACGATGGGTGCAAACGTTGTTCCTGAATAGTCCGGAGTGGTTGCGGATTCGGGGGAGGTTTTGGAGGTGTTCATGCGCTGTGGAACGGGGGGATGGACGGAGACGGGGGGTGTGAGACAAGCGCTCAGGACGTCAGGTCGTCCGCAACAAGGACTGTGAGTTACGTTTCTGTGTATGTAGGCGGCGCCGCAGTGACAGGGGTCTTTGAGTCGGTATGCTTTCAAGGGTGCCTGGGGTATTAGCGCCTCCGGTGGTTCGGGGTCACCTAACTAGCTGAGTAAATGGGGGCCTAGAACTGCAGTGCTTTGCGTGTTGTCCACGTCGACCTTCCAGGTTGATGATGCATGCACTCCACCTTTGTATGTAAATAGGGCTCTAGTGTGTCAACGGGACGATACTTCATGTTACACGACTTGACGTTAATTGTAAACTTGATGATTCCTTGAAGCAAGCAGCTCTCTCCTCTCGCGATTTATCGAATGACGTCTCCATCCTTGTCGATCCCACCAAGTGCCTCGAGAATGTCACTACCGCCCAACATCCCAACGGCGCCTCCGGTAGTCGATTTTGGCTTGTCCTGCCAGACTTCATGAAACTTGAGAGTCTCGTCGCTCGATGCCACGACAATAGTTCCTTCTTTTGCCGTACGACTTCCCTTGAGTGCATCTGATGGTCCTCCTGGGTACGGAATGGCGTATAAGGCCCGCGGGCCACCCGCCCAAGCAATAGCTCCGACTTGCCGACAAGACGGCCAGCTGAAGACAATAAGACGATATGGGTGCTCGGTTTGCGCATAGCCATGGCTGTAGCCAAACGTAGCTGCTATTTCCCGCCGTGTCGTAGACCAGATCAATGAGGTGACCTGCGCACCGACATCGATGGTGGCCAGTGGTGTGCTAGACGTCGTGTGGAAGAAGTGGATGCACTTGTCACCCAAGCCGCCGCCAGTGGCAACGAGCCCGTTCTGCCAGGGGCAGAATGCGATTGCCTTTATTGCAGCCTCATGTCGCCAACAGTGCGTTTCCATTCCTCTTTTGAACACTCGCAAGTCCTCTGTAGGCGCTTGTATCGTTCTAGGGATGCCTCCAATAACACCAGCCTCGATTGTTGTACTTATCGGAGTGACGTCGAACATGGTCTCCACGCCAGGGCTCGATCCATTGCCGCTCGTTTCATACTCTTTTGGTCGAGAGTACATGTTGTCTCTTCCTGGCAGGCTCCAATCACTTTTTGACCGGCGGCTTTTACGGGTCTGAGTCGTGGATGAGTTGTGGTCCCTGTGCTGTTTGTCCAATCGTTGTATCTCAAAGTAGCAGGCCGTGTTGTCGTTGCTCCCGGAAACAAAGTCTTGACCATCGGGAGACCAGACTAGTGCACAAATCTGCGAGGTATGCGCTGCAATCTTGGCAACGGGCGTCACTTTACCAAACCAAGTGTCACGGGATACCTCCCACAAGCTGGGCCACTCAACGATATAGTGCAGGATGTTTCCTCGACCATCGCCAACCAGAAGGTCCTCTGTTGGCACTGTAGCACTCGAGATGAAGGGGTTTTGGGATGGTCTTTTCGTCACTGATGGCCGCTAGCTGACACACTCGATCGGAAACGGGTGGTGAAACCAAAACCGCGGAAGCATTTCGTCAATGAACGACAGAAGACCAAAGTAACCGTCCTTGAGTGCAAAGGCCAGAATGGCCTTGTTTCCCTCGGTTGAGGAAAATGACAGAGATGTCATGCTCGTATGTCGCTGGTGAGGAGTGCGGTAGACAGGCTGGGGATCATGCCATTCCGACCATCGGTAGACGGTGTTTCCCAGAGCCACAGCTAAGCATCGGCAGGTAGAAGAGTAGGCCAAGGGCGAGCGGTAGTAGTCATCCTCAAGGCCCGGCGCTTGGAGGACTTTGTACGGCGCCGCTGGCAGGCTGCGTTGTAATTTGATTGAGTCTAACAAGGAGTGTAAGCTTAATGAAGCACAGATGGTCGTTAGAAAACCGCAACTTACCCGTGGAAGATGCGATCGCCTGGGTTGTATACTCTGTCCTCAGTGCTCGGGCCGGCCGAATCCTGAAATCGAGGATCTTGGCAGCCTTATCGATCTCCAAGGCTTCAGCCAATCTCTCTTCGTGTCGTTGGTGTTCCTCCTCTTCCTTCGGCCGTGGCCCAAAGAAATTTGTTCTAACTCGTCTACAGGGAGTAGACGAGGCCGGAGAGGGGCGCTTGTAAGAAGTTGGGGACAAGACCGACGGTCCAACGACGGAGACGGGAGCGGGGAGGGGACGGCAGGCAGGCGGTGTAGTAGGCCGTGGCTGATGGTCTTGCTTCATGCGGATCTTTTCAGAGAGGGGAGTTCCGTCTCGTCGAGGGATGTAGCGATGCATGTCCTAGGGAGAGATGATTTCTTAGGGGGGCGGATGGTGAAGAGAAAGAAGAAGAAGAGCAAGGGAAAGGAGGCCAAGTAGATCGGTGTGTCATTGTATAGACGTCAGTAGCTAGTGTCGTCACAGGAAGCTGTGCAGGTCAGCTTGGTCAGCTCTTTCTCAGGTGCGATGGTTTTAAGCTCTGGCCAAAGCTCATCGAATTGATTCAGATCATGGCTAGCTCGGTCTTGTGCGACAGCTGAATTACGTGGTAGCGGAACAGAAAGTGTGGACTAAGGCAACAACTAGCAGCATAAGGGTAGTGTTGAACAACAAGATGGAAGAAAAATGGCGAAAGCCTGATTTTATGCCGTAGTCTGAAAGCAATAGCAGGGGTGATACTGTTGATTCCCCGTCTGGATAACCAACTAAGAACACGACCTCGACTTCCAGGCCGGGTGGTAAGGTTCAGCCTTTTCATTTTCAAGACGCCCTTCATCTCTGTTACCCAGGCCATACAAAAAATGCATTCAGGCCTGACTTGGCACTCGGCCTTGAATAAGGTACCTAGTCCGTGATCAGCTTTGTTACAGTGATGAGGCAACAAGTGGAGGTGTAAGACAACTGCTCGAGGAAAGTGGTAATAAGGTACCTTACCGTATCTAAGATAGGTAACCTACCTAGGCAGGTAGCACGTGGGGAAGTACGTACGACGGTGCTCGGGGTCTTCTTCACCGGGAGCTTGGGCCACTGGCTAAATTGACGTACTTTGAGGGACGTGACGGGGCAGTGGGGAATCCCTGCTCTAGCGCGCGCCGCCCGCGCTGCCGCAAGTTCCCGTATCAGCTTCATGCCACCCAGAGCTCACAGCGCCTTCAACCCCCCGGCCCCCAAACTTGACCTTGGGCAGACTGTAATTTCTCTCCGTCCTCCCCGATCGACCTCCCCTTTTCCTGTCAGATCATCCCGCTCTCATAGAGTACCCCTCAGATCCCCATGGAAAGCGTAAGTATCACCACCTCCCAACCCAGCGTCCCTCTATCCATCCAACAACATCTCCATCACATCTCCAAACACCCCGTAACCGCCAAGACCATCTACACACGCCCCATTCCCTCCCATATTCACAAAGCTCACCATCCAAAAACGAACAGCACGGCATAGCCCGCACAGCCCGGAAACCACGAACCGAAGCCCAGCTCCAGGCCGACCTCGCAAAGATCGCCAACCTCCGCGCCCTCGAAGACGCCCTCCTCCGCGCCTCGCCGCGGCCCGCCGACCCGGCCGACCCGGCCACCCTCGCCCTGACCACGAAGCTCCTGCGCCTGAACCCGGAGCACTACACGGCATGGAACGTCCGCAGGCGCTGCCTAACCTGTGGATCATTATCAAGACCCTCGCCTGGGCCGTCGCCGTCGGCGCCGCCCGCGAGTTCGTCAGCAGCATGCACTCCGCCTCCGTCCTCCGCCGCTGCGTCGCCCTCTTCCTCGACCGCGATCCCGCCAGGCCACGCGTCCCCACCAGTCCCAGGGAGTGGGAAGAGTGGTACAGCAGCTGATGAGCAGCTGCCGCCGCCGCCGCCGCCGGTCAACGACGAAAAGGTGGTCGACACCCTCAAGAACGAGCTCATGTTCACGATCCCCCTCCTTCTGGAGTTCCCAAAGAGCTACTGGATCTGGAAATACCGCTCCTGGCTCCTCCAGCAGGCTATCGATATACTACCCAAACCCATCGCCCGTCGCATATGGGAGGAGGAGCTCGGCCTGGTCTCCAAGATGCTGACCAAGGACCGCCGCAATTTCCACGCCTGGGGCTACCGGCGCAAAGTCGTCGCCACCCTCGAAAGCGCGGCGCTCGACGGCGCGAGCCTGGTCGAGGCCGAGTTCGCGTACACGACAAAGATGATCAACACGGACCTGTCCAACTTCTCGGCGTGGCATAACCGCTCCAACCTGATACCCCGCCTGCTAGAGGAGCGCGGCGCCGACGACGCGGCGCGGCAAAAGTTTCTGGAAGACGGTAAGGATGACCCTATACACATACATACTCTCATGGAGTTTACGAGTGAGAAGTCGGCTAACGAAGAGCAGAACTCGATCTCGTCCGTGAAGCACTAAACGTGGGCCCAGAAGACCAGTCTCTCTGGTTCTACCACCATTTCCTTGTCCAGAACATGACCGAGCCAGATGGCCGGCCCAAGATCGCGCCGAGTCTGTCAAGTACGGAAAAGGCATCCTACGTGAGGCGTGAGATTGAAGATATCAAGGACCTTTTGGAAGACTACGATGACATTACGTGGATATACAAGGCGCTGTTGGACTACATGAGGGCGCTGCCGCGTATCGAAGGAAGAGAGCTCAACGAAGAAGAGACGGAAGAATTACAAACGTGGATGACCAAAGTGCGCCAGCTGGACCCTATGCGTAATGGGCGTTGGACGGACCTCGAGAAGGAGTGTAGTCTACTCTAGCCTTTCAAAGAGAAAATACTATGTTCAAACCTTGTGTGATCCAAAGCGAGCGGGGGCGCCACGAGGGGTAAGGTCGACTATCATTATGTATTAGGTACGGCGGTGAGCTAAGTATACACTGGGCGTTTCTACGTGCTGAGAAGGGGATGGCCACTTCCCGGCGAACCATATGAGCACCACACAGAACACTCAAGACGCGCATTTGCCCTTGATCAGGCTGGCGTTCTCTCCTACCAACCCATCAAAGTACGACAGCAGCGTCTCGGCGGGTACCATATCCATCAGGCCCAGTGCCGGATGGGACGACTTGAGGACCTGGCCGCCCCAGAGGACTCTGACGTACCAGCCACTCTCAACCGAGCCAGGCGTGGATGTGGATGTGGCCGCGGGAGGGCTCTTGGCGGCGCCGCCTTCGCCGCCGTCGTCCGCCCCGCGCTTCTTGTACATCTCAAAGACGACCTCGGAGCCCATGCCGGGCCAGACCATGTGGTCGAGCTGCAGGATAGACAGCAGCCGCGAGACGGAGCCGTCGTGCGCGACGTTGTGGAAGTAGATTGTCTCCCTCGTGCCGCCGACGACGGCGCGCAGGTGGACGGCGAGCTCGGCGACCCAGACGCCCCACGCCGCGACGCTGGCGGCGAGGGAGTCGGGGCTGTCGCGGTAGAGCTGGGAGTACTCCCAGTGGCCCAGGCGGTAGGCGGCGTCGGCAAGGTCCTGCGTGACGCAGGTGGTGGAGTTGGCGCCGCCGACGAGCTTGCAGGGGAAGGGCTTGTCGTGGCACTGGCGGGCGGAGAGGTTGTCGTAGTAGTGGTCCAGCGAGGCGTGGAAGCCCTCGTCGTCGGCGGGGACGCCCGAGATGTCGTCGAGAACGGCGTAGAGGGGGCCGGCGGCGGCGAGGTGCTGGGCCCAGGCGGCGTTGGAGACGGATTTTATGCGGTTGAAGAGGGCGTAGCCGGCGGGGCAGGGGTACTGCGGTTCGAGGGAGTCGACGCCGGCGGCCTGGATGTTGAGCTGGAGGGAGTCGGTGGCGGCCCACATGCCGTTGACGACCATGCCGGCGACCTGGCTGGTGATTTGGTTGTTGGTGACGCGGTACTTGATCTTGCGGTGCCACTCGGGCGAGTTGACGGTGTCATGGCCGGGGATGAAGCCTAGGAGATCGTGGTAGACGCCGTAGAGGTCGGCGCCGTGAACCCAGGAGTCGTCGAGGCCCTGCGCGGTGATCTGGGGAAACTGGCAGGTTCCTATCCAGCCCGCGGGGACGAAGGGATTGACGGGGGAGATGTAGACCTTCCAGTAGGTCTTTGCCGGCTTGTTCCTGCTGGCAAAGGGCTCGCCGTAATAGAAGAGTCCTTGGTCGTCGCAGTTCCACTGGTACGGCTCCACGGGAAAGGCGTTGGAGGCGTAGGGCGTGCGTTTGTGGTGGCGGTGAACCTCATGGACAAATCAGTGGTTGAGGAAGAGGAAGAGGAAATGGAAAAGGAAGCAGTAGAAAGGGGTTCGGTTCGTTTACTCACTAATTCCACGTATTTGAGCTCGTACTCATCCGACGGCTTCACATACTCCGTCTTGCGCACATGCGGCATGTTGCACCAGTTGTACTGCCCGTACCTGTCGTCGGGAGTCTCCGAGGTGTCATAAATGAAACCCCAGACACCCTTGCCGTTGATCACGGCGGTCAGATTATTGACCTCTGTGCGAGCGGGCGCGTACCAGCTCAGATCAACACCACCAGCTGCATTCACGACACCGCCGGCGCTGCTGCCGGTGCCGGTGCCGAAGACAGCAAGGCCGGCCAACAGAGCGGAAGCCTTGGGCGCCATGATATGGGGGAGGGCAAGTTGGACAAAGATGAGGAAACTAGCAACGATGAGGAGGGACTTTAGCCAGGCGGCCGGCGACCCGATAGGCCTTCTCGGGAAAAAAGTTGAGGAAGCCATCCATACTTATGGGTGGAATGCGGCAGGGGGCGGGGATGACCTCTGCTCTCTCCGAGCGATGCTTGTAAGGACTCAGAGACAGCAAGCAACACGGGCTCTGCGTGTCTGTTACCCACGTGGCTCCGCAAAAGTGAGGTCCAGCTAGCACTCGAGTTGAAGGGTAATGAGCGGGTCGAGGCAAATGGGGGCCAAAGATGAGTGACTTTCCCGCAGTCGCATCGAAACCTCGACGGGAGGTTGTTGGACAAGTTGGAGGAAGAGTAGGAGGTTGGTGTTGGTGTGTGCTCTGTATACGAAGGAAGTACTCCGTATCTTTCGAAGTACCTTAAGGTACTTCGAAGGGTCGTGCACCACGTGTTCCGCCGACTGGTCGCGAGCTCAACCAACGTTAGGTACCTTGCCTTAGTTACCGTGAACAACTGGGGTAAGTTAGGTAAGGCACCTACCTACCTAGGTAGGTACCGCGCGGTCAGAAGAATAGGTTGGCCGCTTTTCTCAGGCTTAACGGTTAGAAGAGCGGCCAATGACCGCCGCGTGGGTACTTCGTACAAAGCGCCTCTGTGCCTGCGGGACAGTACCTGAGCACGTGGTAAAGAACCTCTACCTGGAAAAAGACAGGGACTCGACCTCCTATCTCTTTCTCCACAGCGGCTTGATTACTGTAATTTCAAACGGAGGCTCTCCTTTCAACATGTTGCAAGTAAGCGAGTCGACTTTTCGCTATAGTCGAAGCCAAGGATGTCGGAAAGCTTTATCGCTGGCACAAGTCGTTCATGCGATGGTCCAAGAGTCGAGATACTGGCCCCGAAACTAGAGATGGCATGCCAGGAATCCACAATTTCACCATGTTCGACAGTCGCACAAGCGAACCCATGGCGAGGCTCCTGAAGCAGGCTGCAGCTTTTGCCCTCACTTTACGTACAAAGTACGCGATCATGACAAACCACGAAGCACTCATGTTCCTTGTCTTTCGCGACATGGAAGTTGCAAGCAATTCGACTCCTGCTGATGTGTGGAGAAAGGGTGTTGGGGAGGCGGTTGAGGTGACGTTCATCAGACCGCACGATGATGAGCCTTTTGAAGGTCCACTGGCTGGATTTCTTGCGAAGGCACGAGAAAAGACCCCGCTGGTTACTTTTACGGACTAATTTATGAATCGAGGATTGAGAAATGCATTCTGTGTGACGGGAAAAACAGGATGGATTGCGTTGCATATGGTTTGTACCATAGGGAAGGATATATGAGATTCAACACATGGTGATTTTCGGCATCTTTTCCGGGATTTTCGTCAGTGATGCTAACGAGGAAGAAGTGTGTGGAGACATGTGATCCTACTCATCTAAGGTACTTTAAGGTGAGTGCAATGTGACAGCGATGGAAGGAGGTATGCGGGAGAAGCACGGCATGAGGTCAAGTGCCGTTGGCACTGAATGACCCACTCCGCCGGGCTGGGCTTACCGGTCCGGCGCCGAGATAACGGGTCCCGGCTATTGTGGGTCCAATCATTCAACAAATCCACCTTCGTTGCCTGTGTGAGGCGTCTTGTGTGATTGAGTTTTGTTCGTCCTTGGTTGATTGATTCGGAGACGGGAACCTTCCTTGTCTCTTGTGCAACCTCTGTGGTGGCTTCCCGCAAGGTACATCTTCCCCAACCTGAAAAGCCGAGACACTTGGACTTACAATATCCCCCCACTCTCACTTTTAACCTTATTTATCACACATCCGTTTACTGCCGCCTTTTCAACGGAAAGCAAATTCTTCTCGCCACTCTAGACCTCTCAGGGAGGAGGTGGAAGAGGACAAGAAAAACAAGAGAAAGGGAGACGGGACTCTTACCCTACTTAGTTTTCTGGACTACCTGCTCGTCTTCTTTTTCCCTAAGGCTTTCTCTACTTCCACTCAATCTGACCACCTTCCTCCATTCTCAGTTTGCAGCCAGAGTCACCGATAGCATCCGCAAGAACAGTCTGATACACCACTCTCTCATCGGCTTCATTGGCAACATGTCTCGCGTTTATGCCGATTCCGACCATTATTGCCCAGGCAGCATCCTGAATCTCACCAAGTACAGACCAGTCCAGCCTCATGGCACCTCTCAGTATCTTCCAAACCCACCACCTGGCCCTGATCTTCGCCACTTCGACCCTCACCGATATTTCCTGAAGGATGAGCATCTCGAACTTGAGGTGCTGGAACGCCTTTCACTGAACCCCGGACCTCAAGTCTTCCGTTGCAAGATCATTGCGTTGCCCTCGCCCGAGTGTATGAACAGCGACACCGACGTGGAGCTTCCCGTCCCACAGACTCAAGTAGTGGCCAAAGTCTTCGACCACAAGCTCTGGCCGGAATACAACGGCACGCCGATCAGCAACATTGAACTCGCTGACGGCGCACTCAGCCGAGAGAGCTGCCATTACCCGCATCTCTATCGGAAGAACTTGACCGGACCGCCGCACCTCACTGCGCAGTACTACGGTACTTGGGCGGTCAGGTTCGCCGTCGGCGAGACTCCCGAACGGCGCGTCCAGTACAAAACCGTGGCTCTCATCCTCATGGAGTACATTGACGGCTACTCCATTGAGGATCTCTGCAACCGAGATGAATACGGTAATCTCGTCCCGGACGATGAGTTGCCGTTGGAATTTCACCAATCCGACACGGGACGCCCAGTGCTTCTGGACATCAACCACGACACGCGAATGGAGGTTCTCAGGCAGCTCATCGACGGCAACGTCAGGCACATGCACACGGGGGTTATGGATGGCGATTATGAGCCTCGCCATGTCTACATCACAATGCGAGACGGAACTCGCGATCTCGACAAGCCTCGGACGGTTCTCCTCGATCTCAGTCGCGCACGCCTTTGGTCAACGACCAAACACGTGAAGGATGCCGCCGATGGCATTCACTGCTTGGAGCTCGTCCCGCACCCGATTCATCCCTACGAAGTCGCCAGCGCCGCCCCATTCGACGACTTTGCCGGATGGTTTCCTCAAGAGTGGTTCGAGGAGACCGTGGACGGAGATCCGAGCAAAGGAAAGTTTCGGGAATGGCTGCTCGAGGCTTTTGGCCCTTTGCAGGAGGGTCCAGACTACTCTACAGGCGCAACCGTGGACAAGGCCAAGGCCGAGAGGGACAGAGCGGAGGTCCTGAGCAAGATGAAGGCAGCGATGATCGGAACGGGCTTTCCCATGTCCCCCTACCCGCCGCTCTACCACGCGGCCACTACTCTGGAGATCCCGCAGAGTTCCAAATCTCTCAATATTTCACACGAATCTTATCCCGCTCATGTTTCCGACGCGTCTCTGTGGGAGCCATCGAGGAACTTGGACGCGCCCTCCCGCATCGATGTTCCCCCGACTGACCTTCAGCCCGAGCCTGGTGCGGGTGCGACGACGACCGGCTCTTGGAACCAGGGCGGTAGTGCGGGCGAAGTGTCAAACTCACACACGCACCACGATCAGCCGGCCTTGGAGGGCGAGCAGGCTCCTGATACGCACGAGAAACCGAAGCCCAACAACAAGAACAAGAGGAAGAACAAGAAGAAGGGCAGGCGTGGTTGAAGCCTCTCTCTTTCCCTCTCTCTTCTCTCGGTGTGTCTTCTCTCGCTCTCTTTCGCCGCATTGGAGCAGTCGACGTTGGCTGTTTGTCAGCCGCGGCGGGTGTTTTGGGGATGCTCTCTCTCCGACTTGAGCCGGGAGGCACTCGCTCGTCTTTTTTTTCTTTTTCTGTCGCTGGGAACACGAGGACACATTTGGGACACGGCATTTGGGATATCATGATGACACTGGGACTACGGGGATATGGGAACATTGGTGTAGGCAGTTTGGAGTTTTCTAGATCTCTTTTGTATGTGTGATTGGGTTTTCCCTTCGCGACTGGTCTGTCGACCTTGGAAATGGTCCCTCTTCTTTTCGATGGGGGTTATCTATCTACCGAGGGAGACACGACAGTTGTGATGGAAGTCTGCATCTCGATTTTTCTGGGGTAGCTAAGAAAATCCGTATACGATAGGAAACTTAGAGAATAAAAAAGATCTTACCTCCTATATTAATAAATAAGATTATAATAAGATTAATAATATTAACTAGTCCTTTTTTTATTCTATTAGCTT
>MPDP01000127.1:0-72363 GCA_030869315.1 Colletotrichum cuscutae
GATGGTATTGGCATCATACTCCATGGTCCGTCACGTTGTGACCCACGGGCGGCTGGAGTTCAGCGGAAGAATACCAGATGATGGCGCAAAGACAGGGGGAACATATGGAGTAGGCAGACCTTAATTGCCAGGTGGGTTGCCCCAATCATTGATAAAGTTCGAGCTGAGCAGGGCTTGGTATCGATATCGAACGCTTGCTCGAGTCGTGGCCACGTCCATCCTTCAACCACGGCAACACTCAGTGTCTTTTGAGAACCAGGCTGGCGGTGTAATTGGAGAGACAAAGCAGAGGGTGCAAAGAAGGCATGCTGACAGTGAGACGCGGCCGAGACGCGCCTCGCCCGACACAAGTCTGATTGACACCCTCCGTACAAAAGACATCCAGTCAGGCAGCCTAGTGGCTTCGAGATTCATGATAACGTACGCCATAAGGATGGAAGACATCGGTAAAACGTCTCTGATAAGACGAGGTGGTCGAGATAAGGTCAAACGTTTGAGGGTGATGTAATGTGCGGCTTTGGCTATCCGCCGATATGGATCGTGGGCCGAATCGGATAGAAAGGGAGTGCTAGCGACCCGAGAAATCGTGCACCCGTCGTGGGCCACACGTCGTGGTGTGGCTGGATCGTGAGTGGGAGAGGGAGTGGGAGTGAAGTGTTGTTTCGACGAGGAGTACCTCTAGGGACAGCTCCTCTCCCCCACTTAAAAACTCACGATGCTTTGCGTCTTCGCCTTGGAGCTGCGAGGCAGGCACGCACCCAAAAGAGGCAAGGGAAGCAAGCTAACTGCCCAGTCAAGCGAGAAAGAGCGGGCGGACGACGCGACGACGATGGTAGGTGCACCTGCCGCCAATGACAATTTCAATCAACAATGACATCATTCTTTCCTTCGACCCAAACTTTTACGAACTTTTTTCACCGCATCTTTTGCGCCTGAGAGTTGGGTTCCCCATCCGTGTGTGTTCCAAACGAGCATCGTGAAATGACCGATAATGGAAGCTTCCTTGTACTGGGGGGATAATACCTAGATCAGGTACCGGGGGGGATGGTTGGGGCTTGTTTCGTCTATTACGAGACTGCCCTGTCCCTTCTATGGCTTGTTCTGGGTGTCGCAGGCAGTGCGCGCGGGCAAGGACTTCAGTTCCGGTCCCGGGCAGACAGGAAGGAAGGGACAGGGCAAGGGGCAGACAGGAAGGAAGGGGCAGGGCAAGGGCAGGTACATACTTGTAGAGGTAGGGCAGGGCCATTGCTTCCAAAACGCGAACCCATGCCTTCCTTGCCTGCCTCAGTGCCTGCCGTGCCTGCCATTGCTCGCCTGCGGCCTGCCTGCGCTGGTCTGTGCCTGCGTCTTCGCTTCTTTCTTTGCGGCATGGGCCTGGGCTGCTTGGCCTGGGCTGAGCCGACTGGGGTCGGTCGCTGCTGCCCTCTGCCCGTGTTGAAAGCGACGTGGGGCCGTGTCAAGTGTACAGTGCCGAAGGCAAGCGAGAGCCGGGAGAGGAGGGAAGGCACGCACCTCAGACTTTGCAAAGAGAGACAAGAGGGCGCCATAATCTCCGTCCCCGGCACGATGACGATGGAAACGGCATTCTCTCATACCAGCCGCCCTGCCAACAGTGTCTTCAGTACGGGATGAGGTATGCCGCGGCATGGCGGCCACTGATGCAAACGAGATTCGAGACATGGCGAAGCTAATTGAGAACGATCAAGACCAAACGGCGGCTCGATGGTCTGGGGTAAAATCAGCTAGAGCAAGCAGAGAGGTGGGAGCATCACCAAGCACGAAATACGGTGCTACGGATACAGACTGTTGAGGAAAAGGCTAATACAACTTCAAGGAGGCAGGTATGGGGTAGTGCCGGGCCAACAACTCTCGAGACCAATGTCCGGCTGGAGCCGCAAACACTTTGATCGTCAACTGCCTCAGTCTTCCAACCACCTGCGAACTTGAGCCGACTGGATGCGTCGCGATGCTCTGCTAGGCGGCGGGATGCCAAGTTTAGACACTCTCTCCGTCCCAACTCTTTTCGATTTGTCGGTCGATATTGGAACGAGACAAGAACGGACCTGTTACTCTCGACTCCCGCACATTGCGCCAAGATGTATACTCTCGACAATGTATCAGTGTCGACTGCGGATACGGATAGGATAGGCCAATAGCTTCTATGGGCATGATTCCGGCATGAGCAGTTCGATACCAATCTGACAACTCTCAACGTTGCATTGCTCTCCAACTTCTTCTTTGGCACCTAATGACTGAGACGGGAATCGAAACCTCAGGCCATTCTGCAGCAGTGGTGTCGTACAGACAAGCTCCGATCCCAATTTTACTCTGCCTGATAGAGTACGGTTACCACTGTCGAAGCTATCGAGTCTTGAGTCTCTTGAGAAAGAGCTGCTGCTGCGGGTTGTCATGCTCTTTGATGAGACAATGATGGGACCATGATTTTACGCAGTATGGCAGTATGTATATCAGCACCAACGCTAAATTGACTAGAAACCCTGTCCCTGCTCCTGCCCCCGGTCTATTTCTTTCACCTTTGACCCAGTCGGTACGTTTTTCTCTTCATCCCTGCTAGCGCATCTTGAAGTTTTCCACTCCTTTTTTTTTTGCGAGAGAGAAGGAAGCACCCACCCGGGATCCGTACTGTCCTATCAAAGATGGTCTGCTCTGTACTGCTCATTAGTCATCTCGGTACGTTCTTTTCTGTAGGTACTGTGTGTGGTCAGCTTGCTGTGGCTCAACTGCTCTGCCACTTGCTTTCCCGTCACTGCTCAGTCTACCTTACCTTACTGTGTAGGTAGAGGCCTTGACCGAGAAGACGTGTACCACCACCACCACCACCACCACCACCACCACTGCAAACCAAGAACCAAGAAACCAAAGGTGGCAGCATAATCAGACCGGACTGCTTACTCCTCCCGTCCCGCCCCTGCTACAGCTTACCTTACGAGCCGACGGAACTTTGGCTTCCTCACCTTTCCCCGCCTGTCCCTGCTCTCCTCCAGCGACTTCATGTTTCAACCTTTGTCCGCTCCCGGCACCTCGCACTGCGCGTCGTCGCGGCATGGATTGGCTCAGCATTCGCATATCAGTACGGAGTACGGATAGGCGTGCCAGGCATGGCTAGGCGTGGAGATTATGGACATGACAGGCAGGGTGGGGTGAGAGGGTGGATGGCCAGGGCCCGGTCGGTCATCGCTGATCTGATCTGACTCTACCGGAAACCTCAACGTCCTTCCTCCCGCACCCAGAAACCCTCGATACCGGAAGGGGGGACGGCCTCAACGGTACCGGCCGGTAGCAGCCATCGATCATTGCGGGAAGGAGAAAAAGGAGGGGGAAAAGATGGAACAGACATTTAGAGAGCGATGATTGTCTTGTCTCTCATCCCACCTCCCATTTGACATCTACCGTGAGCAAAAGCTGCCGTGCTCATCTAGAAGAGATTCTGCCCAGTGGCCAAACACCCATGCATCCATCTCACACATGTATCTTCATCCGTCCAAGGAAATACATACCTACTGGTAGGGTAGGAAAGGCATCAGCCAGATGCAATGCGAACTGGGCAACTTGTAAGACCAGGCCTGGAGTCCACCACCCGCATCTTCAAGCCTCCCAAGCCAGCCCGCCGCCGTCTCCGCCTCCGCCTCCGCCTCGGGCTTCTCCAAGTCTTGGGCCAGTTGCCAATCTACTGTACCGGGCTAAACTGTGGCAGAAGGGGCTCCCGGGGAGGCGAAGGAGAGAGACTGAGAAGCAATACCTACGGGTAGGTAACAGAAAGTGAGGGAGGGCGTGACTGCAGCAAGGCTTGCCAGCGCCTACAGATAATTCAGAATAGGTATGGATACAGAACAGATGCTCGCTCTGGCTTTCGTTGGCGCTCTTCTGCCATTCTTGCACCACCAACATGACGCCAACGCCATGCCGTTTTCTCTCCTCTCAGGTTCTCACTTCTCCATGGCCAAGATGAAAATCCCCACGTCCAGATGATACAAGACGGTCAGTGTCAGGTAGCTTGCAGCGGAGCATTCTTGTCGTGTCGTGCGTGTCGGCCCCCTCCACCTGTCTCCATGGTGGACGACCAACAACGGGAGAAGCAGCAAATGGTGTTGGCGGTGGTGATGGACGGACATGCAGGATTTAGTTGCCATGGATCGTCAGCAAGCTCCCCCAGGCAGGATACCTTGCGGCCTCGGGCATGTTCTGCAGACGGTACTTTGGAGACGTTGGAGTACCCGAGTGCATCTTCTGCATCTTGTACATAGCTATGGATGAATTGATGGACGAATGAATACAATGAGGCAATCCAAGCCGGGTCGAGAGCCATGCCACAGCAGACAGGCAAAATGATATCCGTACCCAACTGATAGGTACCTATGTTCAGTACTCTCTCTCTGTAAAGGGCAGTCCTCAACGCAAGCAGCAATTGTCGAGCCCAAAGCCCATAGCCCAAAGCCCAGCCGGCTTGCCGTCTCCGTGCCACCATCCCACGCAGCGTCGCCTCGTCTTGTTTAGTTTTTTGCTGGATGGTCGCTCTTTCCTAGTTTTTTTTTTTCCTGCTCTTCCTTTCTCGGTCTGGTCTGGCGGGCCCCACACCCCGTCGCCGCCGCGCAGCTTAGCGTCGAATCTTGCTCCAGCCACACCCCAACCTTTTTCTCTCTTTCCCTCCTTGCCCCGGTGCCATGAACGAAGTAAGTACGTACTCCTTGATGTACCCGCTTTTTGTTGCTCGCAGCAGCTGTGAGGTGCAGCAGCAGCAGCAGCAGCAGCTGTGCGCCGTGTTCCTCGCCTTCGTCTTCTCTTGAGTCTTCGTCTCTCTCCCACACTCAACATCCTTCTCCACCACCACCACACTCTGGTGCTTCCCCGGCCTCCCCTGCTTGACTGCTTGACCGAACACGTCCACGCCCATACCAAGGATCACCCCCCCCGATGGCCACCCTGGTCTTTTTGGTCTTTTTCGCCCTCTCTCGCACTTGCAGGGATGCTCCTGACCATCAGGTACGTGCTACTGCGACTCCCGCCGCCTGGGAACAGAGGGCGTGTACGTACACTACCTACGCACTACCACCAGAGGCACGGAGTACGGATATCTACGCAGTACGTGCAGTGAGGTGGGAAAGTGGCTGCTTTTGCTGGCTGGCGTCTGCCACACATTGCACACATTTCCCACCTTCTCCTCAACTGCACTCGCTCTCTCTCTGTCGCCGCTCTGTTCTGCAGCCCATCGCTGACCCTGGTCCTAGTCTTAGTCCTTCGCTCGTCTCTTTTTGCTGGGGGCGTGGCACGGCACCGTGGGTGTGTGTGCTGGGACAAAAACCAAACCAGCCAGACCAGACCAGACCAGACCAACCCGAACTGAGAGGTGCCTGGTACCGGTAGCTTTTCTTCCCTCGTTCCCTGTCTCTTCTTGCTGGGAGCGGCGGTGGTGTTGCACACAACCACCACTGGCACTCACCACACACCACACACACCTGGCTACCGCCGCCTCCCCCCCGGTCTCCCACGCTCTGCTGAGGTACTTTGTACTGGGCGCGGACTGCGGTGCTCGGAACTCGCTCGCCATTCAAAACCACTCCGTTCCCTCCGCAGCCGCCCACCAGCTTGTTCTCTCTCCAATCTTTGTGTGCTCCAAACACCAAAGTCCAACATCCTCAACATCCACGGCACAAAAAAGTCGTCTCAAGAGATAGTCAACTTCTCGTTGCTCTTCTTGCATCTTTCCTGGCACACGACACTTGCATCCCGAAGCAAGAGCAGGAACAGAATTCCAACACAGACAGACCCAACCCCATCCTGTCCAAGAACGAGACATCACAACCGAAAAAAAAGAGAGTCAACGGCATAACTCTGTCACGACCCAAGGCACGGAAGGAAAGGATTGACCCCCATAGTTTTGCACCTATTCGGCTGGTCTCCTTAACCCTCTACCTCTTTTCGATCAGTCAAGCTCGACCCAGAACCTGACCGACCATACGATCCTCACGAACGTCGCAAGCCACCGTGCAGGGACGTCTCATCGCCTCGCCTGAGCCTCCCATCGGCCCCTTCTTCCTTTCGAGACACTCGAGTCCCCGTCCTTCCCCAGCTCGTCATTGCATTCCACTTGCTTCGACGACATCTCCACGGGACCCTCCTCCCCAGCTACCGACATTCCTCCTCACCAAACATACGACGGAAGTTTCTTGCCCTGTTGCTGGAACATTGCCAGAGCAGAAAACCCGACAGTCGCCCGCCTTCCTTGACTCGACCTTTCTCTCCCTCCATGTAAGTGGTCAACTGCGACTCCTACACAAAAACGTAATACAGCTGTAAAAACAACAAAAAAAAAAAATACATCACCACCTTCGTCATCATCGCTTATCGCTTTCCCTTTTTTTTTTTCTTCTCATTGCCATATCACTTTCTCAGCCTTGCCTCTTTCCTTCGTCCTGTTCTTGATCCCTAATCGTGGGAATTGCGTTTCCCACAGCCACCAACGCTACAGCCATCAGCTTCTTTTTCTTTCCTAGATTTTTCCCACTCTCTCTCTACCTCGTTTTCTTCCCTTATTTTTTACCAGTTCAGTCATCGGAATAGATGCACCACAACCAATTTCCTTACCCGACTAAATAATCCTTAAGTCTCCCATGGCCGCGACAGAGCTGACGGGAACCTTCCAATAACACAGAAATCCTAATTCCCTACCGGCGTCTCTTCGCTCATCCTCGGCCGCTCCGCCTCTCGCCTTAATTCTTCGCTGAATTGATACCTATTTGCTTTTCCGCCACTATCCTCGAGCCGCCACACTGACGCCGTGCCGGGCGCACGAAACCAACTTTCTCACCATACACCTTCATCCACCACATTCTCCGTACACAACCGCGGGAATGCCTTACACACCACCCTCCCACCACCGATCGCCAGCAAGCTCAGCACCGTCATCGCCCGACGTGAGCAGACGTTCCTCCTTCCAGTCCAGCCCCAGACCGTCACTACCAAGGTCAGCATCATACCTCACCAAGCACAGGAGAACGCCGGCAGCGGCAGCAGGTGCTCCCACAACAAATGGCAACTCAGACCAACCTACACCACCAGGAACGTCGGACGATTTGAAGGGCATGGCCACCAACAGCAGCAGTGTGAGGCAATCACCGCCGCCATTGACAGACGAGCGAGGCATGCCCAAGGGCGCCATCATCTCACCACCCGACTCGGGAAGCGAAGAGGAGGACGTCGCAGAGCGTGGAAGGCAGATTGACAATCTTAAGGAGCTTCAGGACATCATCAGCCAAATACCCGTTAAGAGGGAAGCCTCCCCGACCAGCTCCAAGCTCGACCAACCCGCACTATCTCTCATCACCAAGGAAGACCTCCCCAAGGAGGGTTTGCCCACCAGCTTTAGTACCAGCGCCCTGGACGCCCTCGCTCAGACGGTCGCCCGCCGCGTCAACCATGTGAGATCCAGTACCGAGCCCAGAATAGTAATGGAGTCGGCTTCCATCACTGGCTCAGAATCCGATTCGGACGGTAACAACTTCGAGAACAAGCCGCCAATGGTACGCAAGAAGTCTGGAGAGCTCGTCAGACCCGCACTCCGCCCCGCCTCTGCTCGCAGGCGGCCATCCAGCATGCCTGGCACCCCGACCTTTTCCAAGGCCGTTCACTTCGACTCACACCTCGAACATGTCCGCCATTTCCTTCAGGTTGATCGGCCGCTCGCTGTCAGTGCCGGATCCTCGCCGGTCGATGCCTACGACAGTGATACCGAGTACCCCTTTCCTGGAGAAGAACGCCAGAACGCTCGCACTCCACCGTTCGAGTGGGAGATCGTCACGGCAAACCACCCCGCCGATACCCCCATTCGCAAGTCCCTGCCTGTCCGCCTCGAGAGAGTCTGGTTGTCACCCGACCAAAAGAACTTGTTGGGCTCTGTTGCAGTTGCCAACCTAGCATTCCAGAAATACGTTACGTGCAGATTCACTCTGGACTACTGGAAGACAACCTCGGAGGTCGGTGCCGAATACTCACATGAGGTTCGCGCTCAGGACGACCACGTCGCTCAGGACCGATTCACGTTCAGCATCAAGCTCTCCGACCTGGCTAACCTCGAGACGAAGACGCTATTCTTCTGCATCAAGTACAACGTCAATGGCCAGGAGTACTGGGACAACAACAACGGCACCAACTTCCAGGTTGACTTCCGCAAGAAGCATTTGCCCCAGAACGGCAAGCGAGGCCTGCAGGGCGCTGCTGGCCGCCCGGCGCTCCCCCGTAGCAACCGCCGCTCGAGCCCTTCGTCGGCGCCTCGGCCTAAATCCATGCCTGTCGGCTTCGACGATTTTGGCAACCAGTCCAAGCTGAACTTTGACCAGCCCATCCACGAGTACTTGGGCGAGTCAGGCCCGACTGCTGGACTTCGCCTCAAGATCAACAAGTCTACCGGCAACCTGGCTAGCGATAACCTCTCGAGTCGACTGACTGCCCCCAGTGGACAAGCCTTCTCCAACCGCTACGACTTTGGTGCCTCCCTCACTGCTGCTGTCCAGGCTGCAAAGGACACTATTGGCAAGGACCGCAACCAGGATGGTCTCTATATGAAGAGCCATCGCAAGATTCACGTTCCTGCGCAACAGCCCCAGCAGGCGAAGCCGGCCCCTGCCGTGATCGCTCCCCCTGTCTCAAAGCCGGTTGTGAAGCAGCCTACCGTCCCTGGCACCGACTCTCCCAACCCTTCTCTTGCCTCGTCATCATACGAGGAATTGGTCAACAAATACTGCTTTGTACGTACTTCCGGTCAACAATCATCCATGTCCGACCCTTTCATCATCGACCCTCACCGATCGCCCACTCTCAGCCCAAAAAGCATGTACTGACCTTGGCTATCAACAGTTCGGCTCCAAGCAGTCCAGTCCTCAGATTAAGGATGGCACGTTGAGAAACGGCAAGTTCGACGGAGCTGACGATGTTTTCGCGACCCGTGGATCCAACAGCACCAGCTCGAGCTCCAACGGCAGCCCCAGCATGGCCCACCAAGCGCAACACGCCGGACCCGCACAACACCACGCCTTCCACCTCCGCGACTCCAACCCTTACTTTCAGCACCTAGGGTCTTACGGTGCATCACCAGCCTCATCTCCACTCAGTCAACCTTTGCAAAGCGAACGACCCGCAAACCAACGTCCGAGTCAGGCTACCACCCCAGCAATAATGAGGTCCGCTTCCCCCTCGACCTCGGTGGGTGGCTTCCCTTTCGCCGGTACGTCGCCAAATGAATTTCCGTACGCCCAGCAACTGCAGGAGCGCTTTCCATTCAATACCGAGACTCATGCGGCAACAGCAATTAGGGGTTAACGGCGCCGCTCGCTCCACCATGTAATCGCGATCGTCTCTGCGGTCTCGTCATTTGACTTTTCTCGATTGTGTTTTTGGACGAAAAATTATTTCATCTTATCTTTCGGACACTGGCGTTTAATGGCATTCGACGCCAAAAGGCCAGGGACGGCCATGGTATCGCGGGGGGGGCGTTCAAAGAGTCATTCACAATCCATGGCCCTCCATTCGATTTCGCGACTTCCCGAGCATACGAAGGGCATTCGGGGGTCATTGGGAAAACAAACAAAACAGCCTTGCTTTCTTGGTCTTTCATTCGTTGCCCATTCTTGATGAGCTCAACGCAGCGTCGAGGGTTCGAGTCTCCTTTTCGGATGGGTACTCAGGATCGATCTGCATACAAGGAGTTCCTTTAATGCATAATTCGCTCGCACCTTCACTCTTGACCTTCAACAGCGGCTGTCATTGCGCTTCGAATTATCTTGTCATTTGTATTTCGCTCCTTGTCGAGCTTTCTTTCCGCGCACGGTAGAGGATCCAGGACCACCAGCACACGACATTAGGGGTCTTAAAGGGATACTGGCCATCGAATACTTGCTTTATTGGATTGGGATGATACCAGATGACATGAGATTGTCTCTGTTCGCCTCAGGCGGATGATATCAAGGGTGTGCACCGGATCCCCGACCTGTTCAACTACCCCAGTACGCTGAGTGGTATTGACGGGCCTGTCAAGGAGATTCGGTAGCGGTTGGGTTTGGAACGGACAAAAGTTGAGGAACCGAGTCTTGAGATTGATTGAAGCATCGGCTCGTTCGTGACACAATAGGTACCGGTTCATACAATGGGCGTTGGGAACATGGACGCAGTCACTTAGCAGAAGCGTTAGCCATTTGGCTTGATTAGTTAGGGTAGCATGGGAAGACAAAATAACCTGCCATTGCTCACACATTATTATTCTCTGTCATGTCGTTGCTGTACTAACTCAGTTTTGCGTTCCAATTCATATTAGTGATGCTCTCAACACCCCGCCACATACCCCGGACGCACCTTCGCCGCCGGAGCGACACCCTACCCCTTATCAACGTCTTACCTGCCATTGACAATCATCATTTTCAAGTTCTCAACCTCACAACCCATACCACGCGACTGCGACCGCGACCGCGAACGCATAATGATAGTGGCCTTTTAATACTTACCACGATCAAGTGATTCATTCTCCAAGGTCTTGTCGGTGCTTCATTTCGTTCTGCGGTTTCAGGCAGGGTCGTCGTTTTCGCTTTCGGATTTGGGGGGGAAAGTTGTACGAGATGAGTGGGGTCGTTCGTGTTGCATGATCTGGGGCGCCCATCGTGAGGGAGGATTCGGTCCCGATGTGTGTGAACCCCGCTCCCGGGGTTGCCAAGGGACGGGATGTTTTCTTGTACATGGCTTATGGGAGAGTGGCGGATGCGAGCAGGATGGGTTGGCGATGATGAGCACTCGATGGGATATTGGTAGTCAGAAGCATAAGTTCGCCTTCATGATCGCACAGCAACAATCCCCCTCAAGGACGAATGCAGACTGTTGGACTCAGGGCCGCCTGGGGTCGAAACACATGGTAGAATGCAGTAGCTTTGGAATAAAACATGCTTGAAGATCTAAAAGCACGCTTGCTATGTCGGACTGGAAGGACAGTTTTGCGAACTGCGGATCTCAATATCCAAGAAGGAGAAACATGCTTGTGGCTGGCAGTCAGGGTACATAGACAGAAAGATGTGGTGCCTTGCTAATCGAGACTACATACTGGATTGACGAGGTAATCATGGTAATATCTTTTTATCTATAGTACACCAGTAGCTTGCTTAGCCGCATAGAATCATAAAATAGCAACGGGATTGTTACTATTAAGCCATATATCACGGGCGGACTTAATTTGCTGAAAGGTCTCGGTGTGTTCTATGAATTGAATGGATTCGATTTAGCGGCTGCTTTGCGTTCGTTTCCAATGGACTCTTAGTTGCGTAGTTTATGGATCCGAGTTCGTCGCATCAAAGTTATTGCAACCAGTGGTTATTGTAATACAATATGCAACACTGTTCTACGGTGCGCCATAAATCCTCCTTCTAAAGTGATTCTGCATCCTTCACCCAACCCCTTTTCTCCCTCTCACTGCTCAGTCACACCAGGAGGGCACCCGCCAGTATAGTGTTCACATTCCGCAACCCAATCACTACCGTAGCTTGAGGCGCAGTTCGCTTGGGTGATGGGCGTGCCCATAATACACTATAGGTGTCAGCATTGCAAAGGTACTCATAAACACTTGTTGGAACGTCTTACCGCCTGGACGTTGGTCGTCTTGTTCACGCAGTATTTATGGCCAGAGCCGGGCTGGCAGAAGTGATAGGCCGCGTGCAGATCGGGGACGCTCTTCTTGTAACAGCTGCACATCCAGGCTGAAACACTCAGAGGAGCGCTGAGATGCGAAGTCAGATATCACTCAAGCAACAAGGTGAGGACATCTTACAGGTACAAAAATGCAAGAATCGCAGCGGCCTTCATTGTGAAATGAGATGGACAAGTAGGACTGTACAATGGGGTTGAACGATGAGGATGATGGGGTTCTATACAGAGGGTCTCGAAAACTTGGCGTCTTCCATTTCATAACCTGTTTGCTATGTATTCTGACAACCCACTTAGTCGTGATAGGTAACCTCGACTGACTTGTCGAGACTGGAAATGTGCGTTGCCGAGACAAAAAGTCTGTCCCTCCCTGTCTGGCTCTTTGCCTTTGGGCTATTATCGCACTAGTCAAATTGAACTAGGTTATCGTAGTTGCCTTTTCGACTTTAGGCGTCCGTCATCCAGCTTTTCATGCTGAGGCTCAGAAGCATCCCACATAGTGCCGATAGTATCCCACCGGATGCTATCAAATGCCAAAAGCTTGGTTTCTTAGAGCGGAATCAGTCAACCCAATGATCATGCAGTTCTGTCCTAATTTGGCAATGCTTAGAGTTCTTCAATCTATGCTGTAGAGTTATGAAAAAAGATGTCAAGACGGAGAGTGCCTGCTGACGTCTCGGCGGACCCGACGAGGCGGCACCTCGATATATTAAACAACAATTGAGTTTTTGCAGTTAACAGCCGTGGGAAACGACACACTTTTATCTTGTGTATAGACTCGGAGAGTTTACCCAAAGCAGTAAATAGTACCATAGTAGAATCCCAAAGTAGCATGGCCTCCGGCACCTTTCTTATCGTACTTACTTACGTAGGGCCACCTGTCAGAGGCGCCTTGGTGCCGTGATGGTAACCCGGCTCAATGGGCATTCGTCTAGAAGACGCACAAGCCGGCGGAAAAGGCTTGTCCAAAGCTTGTTTTATAAGCTTGGTCCCTAGACAAGCACTTTGTGATCTCAATTTGCTAAGAGTCGCCGGTGAGTACGATGGCTCCTCGGCAGACCCCCTACCCTAGGCCACCTGCGTGTTGGGAATATCCAACTTTCACAGATTGACAATTCTTCCAATATGGACAAATGACAGCAAAGTGGGTGGCCGAGGCCTGGGCACTCTGCCGGTCAAGCTTCGCGCTACTAAACATTTGCTTGAGGTGATGATACAGCCGCGAGTGTTCAAACGCGGGAGATATCTGGAGACACAAGGAACGGAGACATTTTGGATGGTCAATGCCTAAGCACTTTTGTAAATCCCTCACTTTCTGATTTCACTCTGCGCTTTCGGCCATTCGCGGCAGTGTCTCCCCGGCCTTGGGGATGGGCTCGTTACTGACTATAGGACAACTACTTAAAGTCCGCTGGTGGTCCCCCAGAAGTTCTTGCCAACTATAGACTCATACCTGGTCAAGCATTCATTCTCTTACTTCTACTCTCGATCTATACCTTCCCAGATTATTCACTCTTTCAAATCCTACAATGCGTCTCACAGGTGCTCTCGCTCTGCTGTTGGCCGTTGCCACAGCCTCCCCTGTTGCAGTCGCCGACATTGGATCCAAGGACGTCAAGGAGATCAACGGTCAGTATATCTGACATGACATGTTACCGCAGTCTTCGCGGTAAAACATCAAAGAGAGTCCCTGCTAACGTAATGTTATAATAGGTCTCCCTGTTGTTAGCGTCGAGGCTCTACAGTCCATCGAGGCTCGCGATGCCCTCATCACCAAAGGTAAAGTAGGAATCATCATGATTAAGATTGCTGTAAGCTGACTACGCCAGACGTTATTGCTGCAGGCAAGGCCGATGCCCCCGTGGAGAACTCTCTCCAAGCCAGAGGTACGCATCCTATCCTCATTACCTAGGAAGCCATATTAACACGCTTCTCAGTCTGGCCTGCCTCTCACCAGAGCGACCACTTCAGGGCCGGAAACGGTTGGGCCAACAGAGTCAAGACTCGCATCATCGTCAGCGGAGTTCACCTCGTAGTCACTGCTTGGTTCAACGACATCCACACCATGTTTGTGCAATTTGAGCCGGATTTCCCCAGTGGTACGTTCACACACTTCATGAAGTCTGACTCTAAAGAGCCGGAACTGACAAGTAGCAAAGCTCCCAACTTCTTGATGGCTGGTCTTGAGGATCTCGCTACAGGCTTTCTCCGACAGCCTTGGAGAATCGCCTGGGATAGCATCTACAGCCTCACTACCAGGGGCGGTGAGACCTTGCAGTTCGACAACCAGTTTGTCATGTGGTGGAACTGAGCACATCTTCAGGATATCAACACTTGGCTGGACCGAACCATTAATGCGTTTCATTCATCTCCCTCGTAGGAGGCATTGGTTGTGGTTTTATATGCACCATCAAGCCGGCGATGAAGGTGCAGATAATGTTCGTCGTTTGGCCTTGGAAACGAAATGGTGTGTGCTCTAACATGTTGCTTCCGTACTTTTTTTTCTTTCTTCTTCCAGCACAGTTAGCCACCCACAGGAGGTGTTTGGCACTGGTTGGCCCAGGGGCTGGGCTCACCTCAGTCCTTGCTTCACGATAACCAGAACTTCCGGATGTCCGCTGCTAGCCAGAGTCTTTTTTCCTCAATCACAACATCTGTGCAGGTAAATAACAATAGGCATTACTGCTAATCCTTTGCCAATAATCACAACATGATTTGAGGAGAAAATGTTCAGGCTTAGAAAGGTTTAAAGATTTATCGAAGATCAGGGGACCATTTTCTAATTTTCCCAGGTTCGGAGCCAAGTCAAATGTAGCCCTTTATTTAACTCAATAGTCAAGTTGTAGAACTTGAATAACATCGCTGTATTTATCAGTTGTCTTCATTAGTTGTCTCGCGTCATTGAGTAGAGCGGTGGGTAGGTATCGCTGATGTATTCGCATTTTTTAAAGCCTAGCCATGTTGACAAAGCCTCGCCTGATCCTTTAACTCAAAAGCCCAATACTGATGCCAAACTCATAGCCAACTTACGCGCCAATGGTGTCAGGGAAGTGTCGGGTGCCTGCAAGGCATATTCATGTGAGGCACACCGGACAGCCCCCACCAATCAGACAATAGTCAGCACAGTCACGCAGAATCCAGTAGAACAAGAGGATGAAGAGCATCTGCGCCTGATCGGATCTGCGCGTTGCTCGGAACAATATCCCGCCGTAAGCGCTACACTCAAAGCTGTTTGTAGAGAGGGGTGCTGCCTCCAGGCAGCACCGCTATCTCCATCGCCTTTGGCACCAGCCTCGACAGTGTCATCAACACAGGTCTTTTATCGGCGTGTGTTCACCCACAAGGAGATGAGCTTGGTTCAGGAACCGTCACAGCAGCAGGGTCTGGGAGCGGTACTTCGGCCATCCCCAGACCCCATCTCCTCGAACTTGGCGCCTTATGGGAGCTTGAAATACCCAGCAGTTTCTCATCTTCCCGGTGCAGTTGCTGATACTCACGATGAGAATTTGGTCTCTCAGTGGTACATCAGCAACCTCCAACAAAGGTCAAATCTCCTTCTGCAAATAATAGACAGTCTGTGGATCTTGCGACTGACTCTAAACTGCCAGGTGGTCTGATCCCGCAAAGGATGCCTACGACAATGCGATTGGTATTCTACGGAAAGAGCTTACAGATGAGGAATACCAACAGCTACGGGTTCAAAGCCAGCATTCAATGAAGGATGTACAGTCTGCGGTTGAATCAGCTCAACTGGAGTATCAGAAAAAGTCGAAATCATCCAAAATTCAGTCTGCTCTTACCACCTGTTCGTCTAGAATTATGTTTTATGGAGGTAAACTATAACCGTCGCATCCCCGATTTTCCAAATGAATGTGCAAGTAATAATATTCGTCTCAAGCAATTTTTGATACGTTTTCTCAACACCATCCGGAGTATGTGTCTTTAGGCTGGGGTGCCTTGAAGTTTCTGTTCGTTGTGAGTATTATGGCATCGCTTCAATCTTGCTGGCTTGATATCGACTGACTTACATAGGCTGTTCTCAACCATGAAGAGCTTCTTGTTGAAATATCCAAGGCAGTTTCCCAGATTGCATCCGTATTGCCTAGAACCGAGCTACACTCTGTACTGTACCCCACCACACGTATGCAACAAGCTGTATCGCAACTTTACGCAAAAATCATAGAGTTCGCCTTGATGGCAATCAAGTGGTACAGGAAAGGAAAACTTTCTCACACCTTCACAGCTATTATTAAGCCTTTCAGTCTGTGGTTCAAACCCATCGTCGTAGAAATCGCTGAGCGGTCCAGGCACGTCGATGAGCTGGCCAACGCAGCGGCCAAAGCTGAGATCAGAGATCAACATGCCGAAATCAGAGATCTTCATGCTGAAATCAGAGATCTACGTGTCGACACCCACATACAAAACGAGGCGATAGCACGGTTGACGAATATGGTTTCTCGTAGGTCGAGGCTACGGCGTAGTTAATCTTCTGGACTCGCGACTAACGTATTCAAAGTCATGCAGCAACAACAGTCTCTTCAGACAGTGTCACTGCTTGCGATGAAAGAAGAGCAAATAAAAAGGTTCAAAGCCAGCCAACTTGAGAGTATAAGGACGGTCGCGCTACTAGAGGACGCAACGGTAGCGGATGAGAGCCTAGCATGGTGCCGATCAATGCGAAATCGACGGAGGCAGAAGGCACCAACACAACTTCCCCAATCAGAATTACACAAACTCAAAGCCTGGGCGTCCGACCCCTCGTCTTCCCTCTTATTTGCGGAAGGACTGGGAGTCAAGACCAGCTCACTTGATTTTGCGGCTGATTTTCTTGACATAGTGCTTCAGCATAGGTACCCCGTCATCTGGGCACTGTCTTCGATCGTAAGTGACGTCTATGATGATGACAGTCTAGCACCATCAGTCATAGGCATCATCCGATCGCTCATATCACAAGCGCTGGCGTTGAATGATGCTGCAGTAAGCGAAGGCGTTTATCCTCTCGCCCCCAATCACTTCAAGTCCGCTGTTAGCATCATCCAGTGGTTTGATATACTTGAGCGTTGCGTGTCAAGTTTCCAGCGGTTATTTATTGTTCTAGACCTGAATGCCATCGAACATGCTTTGGAGCAAAGAGGGGCGGATGATCAGGTCTTTAATTTGAGTGATTTCATTGAACGGATCTCGCACATATTACAATCAGCAGGTGGCAGCATCAAAGTCATCATTCCATCGTGGAGGCTTGGCGCAAATAAGTTCATGAAACCTGGGTCTATCTTCGACGAAAAGCATTTGTTCACTGATAGGGGCCGGAAGATAGAGCGGCTGATGAAGCAACCGAGGTTTAGAGGTGCATTCAAAAGAAAAGACCAGCACTTTATAGAGAGGTTCAGGTCTTCTATGGCTCTGGGGGACGGAAACTAAATATAGCGATGTGCCATTGCCGCTCTGACTCAGTTTTGAACAAGTTTATGTTAGATTTGAGTATAAACACGCAAGATGAATATCATTCAGACAGCTAATTTGACGCAGATCGCGAGGCTCTGTCTTTGTGTGGGTAAGGGACCGTTGCTCACTCTTTGAGGAACGGGCCATGTACCTTGACACGGTTTTACTGGACCAGCACATCTAGCAGCATAATATTTTCACCCTTATCTCAATGGCTAATCTTTCACAAGTTGAGGCAATCATCTGACAAAGTCACGTGTGTCAAGGTGAGGGGAAGGTTGCCTGCCAGCCTGATCAATCCAGCAGATGTGGGAGCCCAACCCGCTGTTCCAATTCTTTTCCAGAAAACATCATCTGACCTCAAGTCAAGTCATCCAATACAAGTAACTTCTTTCACATAATTACGTTCTGGACTTTGATGCTCAGTCTGTCCGATTTATTCAGTCTTTGAATGGTACGCTCGAACGTGAGCCATGTCGTCTCCAACAGGTACACCGAGTCCTTTGTCAGAGCGATGGCTCACCCAAGGCTCACCGGCAACTCCACCAGCTGAGGGTTACTCGACCCCATCCGGGGGACGCTCGACCCCCGTTGAAGGATACTCAACTCCGAATGAATATCAATCGGACTCAAGTACTGATGCAAGTGAGCGAAGGCAGAAAACCACGCAGAATGTTCCAAGCCTATTCATTAGCTCAACTATCTCACGCGATGATACACTGAGTCAAGCCAGGCAGGAACAAGAGATCAGATTAAAGCTTAGGGATCAATTGAGACTCGGAAGTAAGCTCTCTTGGTTCCTTACTCCACTATTATGGTGTTTACAAACCTCTAGGTCTTCAACTTAATAGTTCTAGACACTTACATAGTGTCCCGCCGCCAAAACCGCCACCGTACATGCAAAACGTTCCGCCCCCGCCGGTCCCTATTAAAAGAACGCCTGTGCCTCGTGGTATGATGCTACCGCCACCAGGTCATCCACCACGTCCCTCCTCTCACAGGTTCCGTCCTCTGCCATCACCACGCTATCCGCGCTTCAAAGTATGAAGGACGCAAAATGGCGGAGTCAACTGCAAGCCTCAAGGGAAACGTCTTCAGAACCATCCTCGAAAAAAATAAATATAGGGCAAAAGGAGCGGCTGGAAGTCGACAATTGCCCCCCCGGAGATGAGGAGGCAAGGGGGTTTGATCTTGAGACCCTCGAAGAAGAAAATGGGTTCGATCACAGCGTTGGTCTTGCCGAAGCCATCGCCTCTATGACAGAGAAGCAACTCGGAATTGACGTCCTGGACCAGGATAAGGACATATCCACCTTCTTGTCTTACCTCCTCGACACAATACAGATACTGGAGAATCATGCGCAATACCGCGATGCCAAGAGCTCCAGTAGTGGCTCCGGTAGCGACTCCGGTAGTGACTCTCAAGATGAAGAAGCCGCCATCAACCAACCTGTCCCTTTCCAAGTGATTCATAGAGTCTTTTGTACAAAAACGCGACATTCTTGCCAGGAGACAGAACTCTACGAAGACGAGCCAGTGAATAGGAGTTTCAAATATTCCCCCGACTTGTTGATGCTTCAGGGCGAGAAGAACATCTTCAATCTCGACACGTGGCTAAGTAAACGACCGTCGCTCTGCTTCGTTATCATCAAAGAGCACCTCTGCAATCAATATCAATGGCCTGGTGACCGAAAGTACGGTCTCAATAAGGACGTCAAACTTCCTTCGGCCAAGCTAGAAAGACTCAAGATTGTGTCGCCCTTACTCCAGAAAGCCCTGAAGCAGGTTGCGAAGTTTCAAATTTACCCGAAATATAGACATGAAGACTTCGTGGCAGAAATGGAGGCTCCTTATTCATTTCTATTCCATCACCGAAAACAGCTAGCGGAGCTAGCAGGGACCGGAGCGTTTCGAGAGGTAGTTTCACACCTGATGAGGTTTCTCGAGGAGCACTACGAGGCTGAATATAGGGAGGCGGAGGAGATGTTTCTCCAGGGATGTGTAAACGCCCACCATATCCACAAATTGTTCAAGCCGAACCAAATGCTCCTTTCGAGCAAGAAAGGGGAACCGAAATTTGCCTTTATTTTGGGAAGGGACATTCAACCGAAACGAGAAGAAATCTTGCTACATGGCTGGAAATGGCAATATAATGGCCACGACTTGCAGCGAGCTCCAGCACTTGCACGAATTAGCCTGGTACCCGAGGAAGAGACAAGAATTTGCGATCTCGAGATATACCCGGCTGAGTTCGCCAGAGAGGAAGACGTCAAAATGCTGACTGAAAGGGGGAACAAATTCTGGAGCATGAGAACTCAATCGTTCATCTGCTACACAGGATGGGACAGGGAATCGAAACATCAATATGTTGGTCAACAAAACTATCAGAGATAATCGCTTGGGCTAACCTACCTCTAGGCCTCTGCAAGGTTCATGGTGGACACGGCAACGTATCGAATCATGCATGGCTATCCTGCGCCCTCAGCTGAGCCACCACCACAACATGATCCATGGCCCATAAGGGTCAACCGTCAAGAAGACTTGCCGCAAAAAGCTGAAATGCTGCTACCAGCCACTGTGCATGGCTTCAATCTCAAGGGGAAAAAATGGGGTACCAACCATATAGCGCAGTTTACTTTCACTGAGGTGAGGCTAATACTCTCTTGTTGCAGTCGAACTGTATGTCGAAAACACTCATGCGGTAGATTGGAACTACAGAGCATTTGATCGTCTTGTCTTAGATGTCAACATCAAGGAAATGATTCGAGCACTGGTCGACGTCCAGACTTCGGCTAAGGAGATGGACGATATCATCACTGGGAAGGGCAATGGCCTCATCATACTTCTCCATGGAAGTCCGGGTACCGGAAAGACATTGACGGCCGAAAGGTAAATTACTATCAGTGCGCCTAGAGCAATGAGCTGAGAGTTTCCGCAGTGTGGCAGAAATTGCAGAAAAGCCATTGTACCGAGTCACTTGTGGGGACATTGGCACGGATGCGCAAGATGTGGAAAAATACCTTGAAACAGTGATGTATTTGGGGAAAACTTGGGATTGCGGTTTGTTCCCATAGACTCAAGGCGACTCGCGTCTTTCATTCTCTCTGCAAACTAATATGTGAATAGTCCTTCTGCTGGATGAAGCGGACGTTTTCTTGGAAGAGAGGACGATGGCAGACTTGCAGCGAAATAGTCTCGTATCTGGTGCGTATAGACGCCCGGCTTCGGCACGGGAGTACATGGCTTACTCTGACTAGTCTTCCTGCGGCTGCTTGAGTACTACGAAGGCATTCTCATCTTGACGTCGAATCGTGTTGGAACCTTTGACGAGGCATTCAAGTCTCGCATCCAGGTGGCAGTTCGCTATGACAACTTGAAACCAAAGTCACGCAAAGCAATCTGGCAGAACTTCTTCGATATGATCAAGGAGACGGCCGAGGATGATGCCAACATGCCCGAGCTAGAGAGAAGACTCGACCATTTAGCCAAAGAAGAGATGAACGGCAGACAAATCCGGAATGCGCTGCTCACTGCGCGACAACTTGCCAAACACCGAAAGGAGCGATTGGATTGGGAGCATCTCAGCCAAGTAATCGAAACTTCTGCCGCTTTCAACAAGTACCTAAAGACAGTGCGCGGGCATACCGATGAGCAGTGGGCAAGGGGGGAATCGTTGCGTTGATGGTAGAGCACATCTGAGAGCACAGCCTTCGGCAGAATGGAAAGAAGGAGATGACCATTACCTGCTTAGTTTTTCTAATTATTATTCCGTCCTCTAGCCTATCTTCTTAATGATATTGATCGTCTAATATTGACTGGGCACTATTAATCCTTGGATAAAGTTATCACAGCAAAAGTGATTAATGCTTCGGAATCTGTCGAAAGACGCAAGAGCCGGGTTTGATGGAACTAGAAACGCGTTCCTTGGCAGCGAGGGATATTGCTACTAACAAACAAGTATAGTCTAGGAATCGATGGTCAATCCCTAAATGACCAAAATCTTTAGTCTTCGAAGATTGCTCTGGATCGACTGGCACAGCAGGGATGCGATGAGAAGCCTTCGATCGCGCACTAGGCAAGTGACCTGAAGGATCTGGACACCGAGATCAGACCGCACATTCCTTTCCGGCTGGCGCTGACAGGTGTCAGACAGGCAGACGTCTAGCGACTACTACGGAACCAGGGCGAGCTTATCAGAGATGCCGATGTTCGAGGTGACAGTTTTAAACCATAGTCGAACGACATCAACAGCGTAGAGCCGATTCAAGATTGTACACACGGAGAAAAGACTCCCATTCCTCAACACCAACCTAAGTCATACTTCTACATATACCAACAATTAATACATCCCGAGCCATGCAATTGCAGCCGCCCGTTGACGCCGCGTCTTCTCTTCATTGTGGGGGGTAAAATAACATCATCTTAAGCCTCGTCGTAATCTTTCTTCCATAGAAGTCGTCGCTTGGAGAAAAAGCAAAGCGCGCAAAAGGAGGGGGGTGGGAAGGGCAGCGCTTTCAGCTTTACTTCCCACCAACGGTCGTGGAACTGATCAAGTACCCCACCCTCCAATCATGACAAAATCAAGTCTATTATACCTCCTCTGCAGCAACGGACTCGTAGCCGCCTGCTCTCCTCCGGCCTCTGCTCATGTTCATCAGGGTCGGGCTCTCGTACATGGCGGTGTAGTTGACAGGCTCGCCACCCAGCATGGCAGAACCGTTCTCGCGCTGGCCAAATGTGGGCGCGGGATCGCACCAGAAGTCGCGGCAGTTGGCCATGCAGCCGTTGGAGTAGGGGTTCTTCTTCCTGCGCTTGTTCTGGGTTGCGGCGCCGCGACCGCGGATGGTCTCGATGAAGGGGTCGACACCAAGGAGACGAGACCATTGTTGAAGACGGCCGCCCTTGTGCTTGTGGCCATGAGCGTGCGCGCCTGTGGCTTCCGGAGGGGTCAACGAGGGGTGATTCGGGTCGAGAGGGGTGCCTGTTGAGGTGAAGGCGGTCGTGAGAGAACCATCTTGGATGCCGAACATGTTTTCGTAGGTGGTCATTGCGCGAGAGACTTGGACGAATTGGACAAAAAGCAGCATGCCAACCCAAGTGAGCTGCAGAGTTGTCCACACAGTAAGGATTGCCGTGTAGCCATCGGCGTTGACAACCTTGCAGAGGCTGGGGCTAAGGAAGTTGCAGGTTTCTGAGACCTTGTCCGAGATGTCTGTGAAGTCTGCGCCATTGGTGTTAGCGTGGAAGTAGAGGTCAGGGTGCTAATACTTACAGTAGTAGACGAGGAAGTCATAGGACACAATGCCCAGCGTCAAGCTGATCAGGTACATGAAGAAGTGGCGGTGGTTGTTGATACCAACGCAATTATAAACCCAAGGGCAGTGACTAATCTGGTTAGCGAGGTTCTACATTGCAGACAAAAGGTCTACTCACTGATCGTGTTTTGCGACACACTTCTGGCACCTCTTGCAGTGCTTACTGCGGAGAGGCGTCCGGATCATGCACGTAACACAGAAGTTTGTCTCATCAAACTTCCACTCCTTGAGCAGCTCGTCAATGACGGCCTTTTGCTCGGCGATGCCGTTCATCTTGGGGACAAATCCGGGGTCGTATCTCATCGCAGCGCTGTAGAAATAGGCACAGAGACCGAGGAAAACGCCAAAGATCAAGTTGAGCCACCAGTGAGAGATAGTGCCAGCTGTGTGATATTAGCAAACGATTCAGCGTCGTATAGTGTAGCAAAGCTTACCAGCAGACCCGGTAGTCGCGGGAAGAATAGTAGTCAACCACCTCAGACCGACCAAAAACAAAGACGCAGAGAAGATACCAGCCAACCAGGGCTACTCTTGTCAGTCCAGATCGTTAATAATGCCAATTGAGGGACTTACAGTCTTGTGGAAGTGTCTCATGTCGGGAGGCGCAAACTCGATGACCTGTTGAGCACACCACTGAAGCGCATAACCAACGACTAGAGAGAAGAAGACACCAGCAAAAACGTTCAAGCTTCCCAGTATCGTGATCATTGACCAGACCAGAAGGAAGGGCCACAAGAACAAGAACTTGGTCACGAAACCCCTCTTATCCTGGCGTAAGAAGCGCGAACCAGGGAAGCTAGGCTCGATCGGCTGTCCATCTTCATCGTACCCGCACTCCTTAAGAGCCCGATGCCATGCGCCAGTCGTGTTAAGCTCCTTAGCCGTGACAGCGGGCGTCTTGCCGGTCTGCGTCTTTGCGAATCGATCCGCTCCGTACTCGAGGAGCCTCTGTATACAGGCCGGGGAGCCCTTAACTAACGCCCAGTGAAGCGCAGTGAAGCCCTGCTCATCCGTGGTATGGATGCTAGCGCCCCAGCGGAGAAAGAGGTCCACGCATTGCGGGAAGCCCTTGTAGGCGGACCACATGAGCGCCGTGTGACCGTAACTATCGAGCACGTCTACGGGGATGCCTTGGTGGAGCAGTAGGACGAGGAGGAGGGTGTTGCCATTGAAGGTCGAGATGTGGAGGGTGTTGTAGCCCTGGGCGTCGGTGATGAGGGGGTCGGCTCCGTGTTGGAGGAGGAGGTTGACAGTGTAGTAGTGACATCTCTGGGCAGCCCATTGGAGAGGTGTTGCGATGGACTCGCCTCCCTTCTTGTTGATTTCTGCGCCATTGTCGATGAGGAACTTGCACATGGCATACTGGTTGTTTATAGCTGCCCACTGATATGTGTTAGCACAACGAGATCAAATCTGGCCGTAACAAAGCTTAGGAGGCCTTTAAAGAGGTAGCACGCAACGTACATGCAAGGGTGTGATGCCTTCATCATCGGTGAAGGTCGCATCGTACTCGCCCGACTCGAAGAGCTTCTCCATGGCCGGAACGTCTCCTACACGCGCAACCTGCATGATGTCGTTCTCTGCGCTGGGCGCATCGCCGCCGATGCTTCCCATCTCCAGCTCATTATTCAGTGTAGGCGCTGCGGCGCTCGTCTTGTTTGCAGGTTGATTCGGGGCCACGGACGCGGCAGTGCCGGCGGCGGCGGCCGGCGTGGTAGATTTGTCCATCGAAGTCGGCGGGTCGGCGGTCGCGAGGGCCAAGCCTTTCTTTCGATGTCTCGATTTGAGAAGGAGTACGATCGATTATCGATTCGGATGAGCTGTGGAGGGTGGGAAAGGAAAGAGTATTATTTTGTTCGGGGAGTTTAAACTTCGGCTCGAACCTAGCGTCGCATTGCTTGAGGTAAGGGGATGGATGGATGGATGGATGCGGTCCAGGCGAAAGAATTGAGACGGGGGGCTCGCACGCGCGCAACGGTGGACAGGGGTGTCACCAACAAACGAGAGATTGATGATAAACACAGCAGAGTGGAAACAAAAAGAGAAAAACGGTGCCACAGTTGGAAGGAGGACGGAAAAGACACCCGGAAGCCAAGAGTGACGAGATTGCGTGTCGTCAGCTTTGGCAGAGCTCGGCAGCGTTGGCAAAGCGTTGACGACTGGGGAATTCGAGGTGAGCACCGAGTGCAGTGAGTGGAAGGGGATCGCCGGGAGACCCTCCCCCTAAATCGGACTAGCGGGGCTGAGCTGACAAAGGCGGGTCGACCACTGCTGCAGTCGTCTGCCGTGATAGCCGTGATTGGCTGGGGAAGACTCAGCGCCCCAAAGCTTGGCATAAACTGCCAGTGACACCCATGCTTAGCCTCACCTTAGAGGTTAGGGCGGATTCCTCGGCCTCCCTCAGCCTCGTCCGAAAAAGCGGGTAAACTGTGGCTGAAGTTCCGAGGTGCACGTACCACCTGCCACTCCTGCCACTCTCCTGTCTCTTGCGCTCGTTGGGGAAAGAAAGAGCTCCACTGACGGCATTTGGCGATTTCTTCTGGAAATCTGTCAACGACCACCCGACACGACTCACACCATACAACCCCTCCACCCCTAGTCAGCCGTTCGCGCAGGGTTTCCGGGGACACTCTCTCAACACACTCGACAATTCTCACCATCGCCAGCAACAGCGAAACCGCAACCATGGCCGACAAGATGGGCTCCTTCACAGAGTTCCTCGAATTCATCATGACCCCCTCGACGCCCGTCATCCTCATCGGTGCCGCCATCGTCCTCCTCTTCCCCATCCTCCTCCACTACGTCCTCATCAAGTCAACACCCTACACAACCCTCCCCTCCGTCCTCCTCCTCGGCCCCGCCGGCGCAGGCAAGACCGCCCTCCTCACCCTCTTCGAACGAGGCGACGCCCCCGCGACAACCCACACGAGCCAGCGCCCCCAAACCGTCGAGCTCACGGCCTCGCGCGACAGCAAGACGGCCCAGAGCTTCCGCAACCACGACGACACCAGCGGCACCCACACCAAGTTCCTCCTCGTCGACACCCCCGGCCACGGCAAGCTCCGCAACTACGCCCTCGGCAAGCTCGCCAGCGGCGCCGGCGGCAGCAACAGCAAGAATTCCAAGCTTAAAGCAATCGTCTTCATGGTCGACGCCGCCGCCATTGGCGAGAACGAGGCCCTCGCGCCAACGGCGAGCTATCTCTACGAAGTCCTCCTCGGTCTCCAGAAGCGCGCCGCCTCGAGCAAGTCGTCCAAGCCACCCCCGCCTATCCCCGTTCTCGTCGCCGCCAACAAGACGGATCTGTTTACGGCGCTGCCTGGCGCGCTGGTCAAGTCGAACCTCGAGGCTGAGATTACGCGGATACGGTCGTCGCGCAGCAAGGGTTTGTTGGATTCCGGTGTCGGCATTGATGACGTCGGTTCGGAGGAGCACGATGACTGGTTGGGCGCGTACGGCACCGAGAAGTTCACCTTTGACCAGTTGCGCGAGTTTGACGTGGAGGTGGATGTTATCGCGGGCAATGTTACTGGCAGCGCGACGGGCCCTGATAAGTGGTGGTCCTGGATTGCCCAGCGGATATGATGTGTATTGTGGTAAAGGGCAAATAATAATTAAAGCACATAATTGATACGTTGATGACAATGACAGAAGTTATTTTGGTGACCTGAAGCTTGCGCAAAAAACTTTGTGGTTGTGATTCTATCCTTATAGGATCAGACTGGCTGCCCTGTTCTCTATGTAGATGTTGAGTCTACTCCCATCCCAAGATTTCCAGGCAAAATGCTGCCAACCGGGGTCAGTTGATGCGACCCAAGATTCGCCCCTGCCACCTTTGCTATGCCCGCTTTCAAAACGCCGATACCCAGGTAAAAAAGCAACATCATCTGCATCCTCATGCGTAACCTTAATACTCTATATAGGTCAAGTCGTGATTTTTTTGATTATCGTAGGAAAAAAGGGGGGAAGCGTTTAGGCCTTCTTGTTGACGACCCAGGTGAGCAGATCGACCTTTGTGACGACAGCCACGGGCTTGGACAGGTTTTTGGTGCCCTCGGCCTTCTCGGTGACGACAGCAGCGCTGTTCCACTCGAGGAACTTGCTGAGAGTCGACAGAGGGGTGTCGAGGGTAATTTCGACAAAGTTGCGCTTCTTCTTGCTCTTCTCGCCCGTCTCACCAGCCTGTCTGGGATCCGTGACGACCTCATCGAAGCGGCCAAAGTCGAACATGACGTCGCTGACGGGGCTGGAACCCGTGGCGCGGCCTGAGGAGATGTAGCTGAGCAGGTTACCGAGGGTAACCAGACCGACGAGCTTGTGACCGCTCGCGGAGAGTACGGGAAGCTGGTCGAAGCCCTTGTCGCGCATGATCTCGGACGCCTCGGAGCAGGGGCTCGTTGCAGGAACGGACATGACGGGCTTGAGGCGGAGAGCGCGGACGGTGGCGCCTTCATAGGGGTCGACGGAGCCCTTTGCGCTGGTGGCGTTGCCATTGGAGGTGGCCTGGGTCTCGAGGCCGTTGACCTCAGGGAGGAGGTCGTTTGCGGCGAGCCAGTCGTCGTCAGCGAACTTGGAGAGGTAGGAGCGGATGCTATCGGGGAGAACGACGACGACGGTCTGGCCCTTTCCGAGACCGAGATCCTTGACGGCGCGGACCATGGCTGCCATGGCGGAGCCAGAGCTGCCGCCGACGAGGAGACCCTCCTCAGCGATGAGGCGTCTTGCGAGCTGGAAGGACTCGCGGTCCTCGGTCTTGTACCACTTGTCGACGAGGTCGCGGGAGAGAACGTCAGGGATGAAGTCGTAGCCGATACCCTCGACCTTGTAGCCCTCGTTCTCGTGCTCCTTGTTCAGGGACTCGGGGAGGGCGAGGATACTACCGTGGGGATCGGCAGCGATAATCTTGACGTCCTTGTTGTGCTTCTTCAGACCACGGGCAATGCCGGAAATTGTACCTCCCGTGCCGGCGCCGGCGACGAGGGCATCGATCTTGCCGCCCGTCTGGGCCCAGATCTCCTCGGCGGTGCCGAACTCGTGGGCGAGCGGGTTGTCAAGGTTGCCGTACTGGTCGAGGATGTGGGCGTTGGGGATCTCCTTCTCCAGGCGGCGGGCGACGCCAATGTGCGACTCGGGGCTGTCCCAGGCGGCCTGGGTCGGGGTGCGGATGATGGTGGCGCCAAGGGCGCGGAGGACGGAGACCTTTTCGGCGGACATCTTCTCGGGGAGGGTGATGATTGTCTTGTAGCCCTTGATGGCGCCAACGAGGGCCAGACCGATACCACTATTCAACGTTAGTCGTGAAATTTGGTGATTTCAAGCTTCGTTAGGACATACGTGTTTCCACTGGTGGGCTCGATAAGAGTGTCACCGGGCTTGATGCGGCCAGTTCGCTCGGCCTCCTCAATCATGCGCAGGGCGATTCTGTCCTTGACACTGCCGCCAGCATTGAAGAGCTCGACTTTGGCGTAGACCTCACACTCGATACCCAAGCTCTGAGGAATCTTGTTGAGGCGAACCAGAGGCGTGTTGCCGATGAGCTCGGTGGCCGACTTTGCGGTGACGGCCGCGCGAGTGGCGTTGATGGCGTCTCCCATGATTGCGATTGGGATGGGTATAATGTGGTTGGCTTATAGGAGGGAGGCTGATAGAGGGCAAGAGGAGAAGGAAGGAAGGAGAAGAAGTAGGAAAGGAGAAAGTGTAAGAATGAAAGTCAGTCCACGGACTATAGATATGCAAGTGGTAGAAAAAGAGAAACGCAATCGTCGCGGTGGGATGGTGCGGGAATTGAGACGGAGCGAGGGAGAGCACAGGAATCGGGAGTGAAAAATGACCCCGCCAACGCCGAAGATATCCGCCCACCTACCAAAAATGGTCACTTTCCCACCCCTCTGCTACGTGAAGGTACCTTACCGAGCTTACCTAAGGCACCTGACCATACAGGTACCCAACACGCTGTTCAGTACCACTGTACCAGTGCAGGTACACCAAGGAGTGACCTGACAGCTTCGGGACAGTGTAACGCAGCGACACAGGGTCCGGGCCTTGCAGCGGCTTTGCGGCGAACGGCGGCGGTAAAGAACACCCCACACGATACGTCCAGCGGCACACTTGTCTCTCTTCCTTACGTAAGACAGCCCCAAAAAAGCCCGGCCGGCGAAGTTTCTGCTTTTTTTTTCTTTGGTGTCGTTCTAGAAATTTTCTGATGCTGCAGGTCGGGCCATTTCCAGTTGTCATTATGTCATCCCGAGCCGACTTTCAATCCCCGTCACTCGGCGTTCCCCGAGTCTTTTTGCTTCATCCGAGGCACGTGGGGTTTACCAGTGTACGCTGTTTAATCCCTGACTCGAGGGACTGCATAAGTGCACTTCTGGATCTTGAATCTTGGAATGCGGTCGCCGCATACTTATTGTCAGCGACAATTCGCCAACGAAGCTTTAGATGGTTCCGTACATGTATCTATGTCTCGGCCGGGACACAGTTCGGCCGAACGAGATGAGCAAGTCCTTCTCACTCACCCCACTCGCGTCTATCTCAACTCCACGTGACCATGAACACTGTCAGCATTGAGGGATAACTATTAGCATACGTGTAATCCAATGGCGATTTACCTTTCTTGAATCAAATGAATAGAGATGAAGCACGGCACAAGACGTGGGTGAACTCGTCCGCAATTCGGCCGAAGGACCAGCCACTGATCTCCTATTCGGCAAGCCACCGCCACAATCCATCATTACCTAAGCGTACTAAGCAGTGTTCATCCGCCCGTGATGGCCCGGGATAGAGCATGTTGGCCCCGTGTAAGTCAATAAGACCAGTTGGCTTCAGAATGAGTGAGATATGATCAAAGTATATAAGGCCTCTATATTCGCATTGTCTGTGTGTGATCAATCCCAATCCTCGGTTGCTTCCAGTCATGACGGACCCCACTGCATCAAAGAAACTCATCGTCATCCTCGGTAGCTCCTATGGCGGTCTATCCACAGCTCACTATCTTCTCAAACATGCCATTCCAGCTTTACCAAGCGCAACAGACTTCAAGGTCGTTCTCGTCAGCCCCTCCGCAGAAGTCATGTGCCGGCCTGCATGCCCCCGCGCACTGATATCTGACGGCATGTTTCCCCAAGACAAGCTCTTCGTCGACATACCCAGCGTCTTCAAGCAGTACGATAGTGGAAGGTCCCTTTTCATTCAAGGAACCGCAACAAGTCTAAGGCATGGTGAGAGAACTGTGTCCGTCACCCCGAAAGTCAAGAGCGATCCAATCACTCTTTCCTACCACGCCCTAGTGGTTGCTACTGGTGCATCAACTCCCTCGCCTCTCCTCGGTCTCGACAGCGACTCTGAAAGTTTACGAAAAAGCTGGGCCGATTTCCGCGAGACTTTGCCGAAGGCGAGAAGCATAGTGGTCGTAGGTGGAGGGCCAGCGGGTGTCGAGACCGCCGGCGAGCTGGGCGAGCATTTGAATGGTCGAAAGTCGCAACGTCCAAAGGTTCCCATTACCCTTGTCTCATCTGCCCCTGAAATTCTTCCCGCGCTTCGTCCTGCTATCGCCCGCAAGGCAGAAGGTTATCTCGCTCAGGTCGGAGTCACTGTCCTGAAAGGGGTTCGGGTAAAGGATGTGGTGCCGGCTGAAGCTGGAATCACAGGAGTGACGACAAATGCAATGGTCACTCTGGACAGTGGGAAGACAATTGAGGCCGAACTTTACATCCCCGCAACTGGTACACGACCGAACACGAGCTTCATCGACAACGATCTGCTCCTCCCTGATGGACGAGTCAATACCAACCCCCAAACTCTTCGGGTTGATCCAGCTGGACCTCGCGTCTACGCCATCGGCGACGCGTCTTCGTTCGCCAGGCCAGCTATTCACAACATCCTGAGTGCGGTTCCGGTCATGTGCGCCAACATTAAGCGGGACCTACTGCTGGCTTCTGAAAGTCCGGAGAGCGCCAGTGACAAGGATAGACTATTCGAGGAGGACGTCCGTGAGACTCAGTTGGTTCCGGTGGGAAAGAGCAAGGGGGTCGGGGCCGCCATGGGATATCAGCTGCCCAGCTTCATGGTGTGGATGATCAAGGGTCGGGACTACTGGCTGTGGACGACGGGGAATCTTTGGAGTGGGAAGCAGTGGGCTAAGGAGTCTTAATTGCTTGATCGAATCCATGATGTTTCTTCTTTTCTTCCTTTCCATGAACGGGTGGGTTCCTGGTTATTTGTGTGTTAGCTCTGATGATGGTCGAATGATGAGCTGACAATCTCCCAGACTTCCCTAGTCTCTTCGTGTTGTCCTTGTGTCACATTAGTCCAGATCTCACAATCATTGTAAGATGTTTAACAGCAAGTATGCCCTCGCCATAACCACAAGGTTTGAGTGAGATGCTAAGTAGACTAAAACCGAATCATCTTCCAAGACATCACGAGTGCCGAAGCGAGCATACATGGCTTATATATAAAGTAGTGTGGTATCACTGCTAACGCTCTTATCATAGTACACTAAAGTGGTCGGGGTGGTCTAGATCACCTGAGCGAACTTGGCCAGGTTTGCTAAAGATATTAAAAAAGGATGTTTGTGAGTTGGCGGCCTATCTTTAAACCGCAGTGGGTCTTGGGTGAGCACACACACGTTCCTGCCGTGGTATGGAATACCTTTAGTATGATGTTGTGTTCACGAAATCGCTTCCTTGGCCATTGTTCCGAATATCTCAATGGGAAGGTCCGATCGATCCTTGCAGACACTTCCTTCCTTTGTTGGGTATCAAAAGCTGGACACAGGACCGAATTTCACGTGATTGCCCTGCTGTAATAGGTGAAGACAGCGCCGGGAGCCTGAGGCGGAAGAGTAGAGGGCATCGTGAGGTCGTTGTGTGAATATGGAGGCGGGTGATCGAATACTCACTTGCCCGGTATAAAATACCACGCTTTATCCCGCACAAGTGAATCTTATCTCTTTTTCCTCCACCACAAACTTCCATTCAATATCATAACCAGATCCCAACTTCACCCCACCAAGCACCACCCGCACTATCAGTCTACACTCCAACCGTCAAGATGCAGATCAAGAACATCTCCCTCCTCTCTCTTGCCGCTATGGCTGTCAAGGTAATTTTTTGCAACGCATTTTCTCCATTAAAATTTCCAGATGCAACTGACACTCGAAATAACAGGGCACGACTATTGACAAGGACGTCAACGGCCCCATGGGCGTCGAGGGCTTCCACCTCATGGCCATCGAGTGGGAGGTCCAGGCCCACCCCGGCGGTGAGAACCTCACCCTCACCGGCACCGTCGAGGAGGTCCTCAAGGAGCTCCGCACCATCAACCCCAACTACGACCAGGACCTCGGCATCACCTCTCTCACTTCCACCAAGGCCATCGACGCCGCCATCAAGTCTGCCGTCACCCAGGCCGATGATACGTTCAAGGACGCCCCCGTCAACTGCGCCGGCTACGACGATGCCGACCGCAAGCGCCTCGCCCAGGGTGCTCGCTACCTTCTCGACGTCAAAGGCAAGCCCACCCGCGGCCCTGGCCCCGGCAGCTGTGGCCGTGTCAGCTGCAGCTATGACTCTGCCATCTACTGGTGCAACATGGTAAGTGGATGCTTCCTTTCAGAACTTTGTGACATCGAGAACGAGACTGACAATGTGGGAACAATACAGGACAGCAAGGCAAAGACCCTCAACTCCTTCAAGGAGATCTCCGATGGCGCCTACCACGTCATTGAGAAGTGCTACCGTGGTGTTGGCACTCTCGTCAGCGGTCGTGCCTTCCACAAGGACAACTGGACCGTCGTCGCTCGCTGGGATCGTTGCTAAGTAGTCTCAATAGTCGCCCATTCTCACATCTTATTCGGGAGGTTTACTGAAATTCGGGGTTCAACGCCTAGTGGTGGATATATGCATCGGTGCAGTGCCGTCACCCTGAGAATGAAACTTGGGGGTCGATTTTGGAAGAACAAGGAGAAAAAGCCAGTCGTTTTAGTCCAAAAGTAGTGGGGCAATCCAAAAGGCTTTCGGCTTACTGACTCATTCCATGATTTCGTGTTCAAGGTACCTGATTCTACATGGACAGGAGAAACAAGGGATAGATCTATCTTATCCGCTCCTGGATGACCACAGCCATAAGGGTATCGCATCCAGGCCGGCCCCTTAAATCGATGACAAGGTTCTTGTTCAAAGAGATCTGCCCACTCTGGTCTGTACCGACCATAATGCAGTATTTCGACAATTCCCAAAGCCACCATTTGCGAGACCTCGGCCTGGGACGTCAGCATAAGTTTAAGAACTCTATCCCCCTTCGACGTCTGCGTCCCAGAAAGATGCTTCAGTAATCCCAACGCCATATATAGATCGCGCTCCAACTTCGGCTTCTCGCAAAAGGTAACTTCATCGAGAATGCAGAACACCCTTTTCCCCACAGGCAGCATTTTGATGAGTCTAGCGAATACTCGGCAAAGGGTGTCCATATCACGACTTTTCAGTTGTTCCCTTTCGCATCTTCGTACGATTGGTTTGGTACTAAGGTTGAGTTCAATGTTTTCTTTCATTATGTTATCCAGAAGTTGGCACACAAGGCTGGCCATCATTGCTTGAGGGCGGTATCTCTCTGCAGAATGACGGTCCAGCTTGGCGCAAAACCAGGTGAGGATGAAGGCATCGGATTCAATTGCGAGATCGTTCGCCACTTTCGCAGCAATAACGCTGAAAGTAGTGATTCCATCCCGGGAGTCTTTCGCAGCCTTTTCCAAATCGTTACCATTAAAGAGGATAGACCAGGTCGGGCAGGATGGCTCTAAGTTTCCACGGAATTCCTCGAGAGATGCGTGGCGGAGCAAGTTATTTGTCTTGTACTTTAGTTCATAAGACCCATCAACAAGTTCTTCGTAACTGCGAATACAATCGATGATGTCTCTCGGAACAAGTCTTTCGTCGTAGTTGAGATAATTGAAAATACAATCCGTTATGTTGACCCTCGCTTTTCGTCCCAGTACCGGAGGCAGCGCGTCACTGACATCTTTCATATCGAAAGTCGAAAACTGAGCAGGTACGCAAGGCTGCAGTTCGCTGTAGGCAGGCGGTGGAGAGGTTTCAAGGGGGTCGTGGGCATTGTCGGTCATGCCGCATTGCCGTACATGTAAGCTTTCTTTGGTATTGGAGAAAACATGGCTTCTAGGCGACTCTTCAATAGGTTGAAGTTTGTGGTGGTTGGTAGTATTCAGAAAAAGAAAACTGTTTGGTTTTTGAGTCGTGCTGGTTATTAACGCAATCTGTCGTTCTCGAAACCGTTTCCTTGAACCCCGAGACGACTGCTCATTTATAGAAGGGCCCAAGCTCGAGTCATACTCCATCAATCGGTTGAAGAAGTAGTGGTAATAGGGAGATGGATAGGCAGAGATAGAAATGCGAACAATGAAAACCGAACAGGATATGTGTACGACCCATGACTACGGGGTGAAGTAGAGAAAGGTCGGCAAGTCAAACACCCGTGTCAAAGAGCGTGTTTGATCCCGCGGCAAAAAGCATTGGAGCCCTTCAAATGTCTAGAGAATTACTGCTGGAAATTCCGATGCGTCTCGGGACAAAGAAATTAATCAAGCCAGCCAAGCGCGGCTTCTGAAACGCGAGACGAAGATCAGTCAAAAGATATCAAAGACCATGCCCAACAGTCCTTCCGAGAAATGAAAGCCTCGGCGCCTAATGAGCCAATAATTCAAGGACAATCAATGACAAGAAAATTTATTATGAATCATGTGACATCTCACTATAGTGATAGACACTGTGGCTGCAAACCACGTTCCACGTCTTGGTACCACAGACAATCAGGTTGGAATAATGACACCGAGTAGCTTATTGCAATATTTTGAGGTCTGGCACTAGACACCAATGAATCAAAGGGATGTCCATCTCTGCAAATGTTGAGATTCTCGTCTCATCATATGGCCTTCATGATTGGGAGATCTGTATCCCCTGTTAGAGTCAGAATGCTTCGGTTTGGTGGTGCAAGTGGTAAAGAAATCAATGAGTATCCCTTCAGTTACTGCTCCTACAGCTATTAGAACTGCACTGCTATAATTTCAGCTCCTTTTATGTCTCCTGAGGTGTGTTTCTCAAGTTACCTTACTTAGTACTTAGAAAAGCCTCAAGAATCACATGACGCTTTCAGTCATCATTTTGCATATTTCTCACAATAGCGTCATGGCGACAACTGTCATTTGAAACGTGCAATAACGTGTTTTGTGTTTCTAATATCTCAACCTCCTCCGGGCCACGAATCGCCTCAGGGTTCCAATCCGGCAGAGAAATCAGGATAGTCGTCACAGGGTGATGGGATCTCTGCTTCCTGTAGGACTTTCATGATTTGATCTTTACTTTTGAATTTTTTCTCTATTTCGGAAGCCTCGTCCTGACAAGTCAGAAGCAATTTGGATTATCGAGGTCCTGTAAGCAGCTCTGCAGAATTGGCTATTGCCACCAGTGCGTTGATAGCCTTGTTCGCGTCATCTTTAGTGAAATCGTAATCCTCAGAGTCCTTCTCCTCTTCTCATTTGTAACAGAATCTCCGTGTAGAGAACACCAAGGCCGTCTAAACAGAGTGTGAAGGTGAGCGAAGAGAGTGGTACGGACAAAGAAAACCGCACATAGAGTCACCGTGACAGGGTTAACCAGACAAAGCCAACAAACTAGATATCTGAATCAAAGAACCGTGTTCGCTTTCGTTCTGATGACAACGGGGCAGTTCAGGAGTCCATGCTTGGCCTTTCCCGACTCTCGCCTGCAAATTCTGGAAAGCTGCTGGACAAAGGTGTTTGCCAACCGAGTTGGCCAAGCGCGACTGGAGGTAGTTCCATACCGGTATCATATCGGAACGGCCGGTCAATATGTTGATAACATTTGCCATGTTGGGAGGTGACATAGATGGTTTGTAATAAGTGAATTTACTATTGTCAACGATGCAGGTAGTGGTAAGTATTGGTGTTGTTCAAATACTCAATGAGAATCTACCTTCTATCAATGTACTAGACTGCCCAAGGCCATCACGAGTCGCCCAGGGTGCCGATGATGGGATTAAAGCTTTGATAGATTTCTGAAAGCTATGGAATTTTTGTCGAAAAGAACTTGCGATCACCATCTTCAGAAGTGTCACCTACGCTGGCTGGATCACTAGTGTGTCAATATGGAGTTAGTAGCTCAAATGCGCAGATGAAGCTAAATAAACAGCACATGTCCGAACGATTAGTGCCGACTCTCGAGATTGAGTTTCTTGTCAAATTGGCGAGTATCAGAGTGCTGCCACCTAAACTTTTATCAAGCGTGGTCGTGGCAATCCATCTGACCATCCATCCCAGGGTCCTAGTATGCCATGGACATGTTTGATATCGTCCACTGTGCTGATTCATCTGAGCCCGTGCTGCCACCCAAGTCGACGATGTTGTTGTAGCCAAAATGTTGCGCCATACCCAAAGCTCTATTCTGACAAGTTGTGAAAAGTTTGAAAATTTGCGGTCCGGTGCAAAGTTTCTCAGCCAACTTTGCCAGCTTCCCCATGACTACGTACGTGTCGCTCTCCAGAACTCGCGTCTCGTACAAGACAATTTCATCAACTATACATAACAAGATACTCCCTTGAGGAAGCTGCTCTACTAGTCTGACAAAGACCGAACACAGAGTCGTCGGTTTGAGCTGCTCCACATGCCGCCACTTGGAATCGTACATGAATGATAAGTCGACCTCTACGCCACTGCCAATCATTTTTTCGAGAAGCTGGCCTATGAGGCTCGTCATCATTTTGCTGGGACAGCGATCCGTTCCAGCGTTGTTGCCTGCCACGAGGGCTGGCTTATGCTCCGCGCAAAACCAATTGATGACGTAGAATGGTGTCGAGGGATCCCCTGCAGCCATGAAGCTTTCCGTCGCCTGAGCAGCTACAAGACTGAGCGGTGAGATACCGTCAACGGCAGCGGTGTCGTCTCTTCCATTGACGAGAAGACAGCTTGACGACGTTGTATTCGTCATGAATGACTTGAAACTTTCGTGTCGTATGAGGGTGGCTGCTTTGGCTTTTTGTTTGCCAGTCAGTCTACTGCCAAGACGAATTTGAGTGGCCACGTCCCGTGGAACAAGGCTTGGGTCGTATTGAAGAGATTCAAGTAATCGCTCTTGTGATCTTCTAGCCTCCGCTTGTCGTTCGTCGGCATTTGCCCGCGTGTTCATGGATATCGATGTCCCGGGAAGGATGTAGGTTGCGTTCACCATGTCGTAAGCTGTCACGTAATCCGCATCTCACGAAGTGCCCGTTACGTACGAAATCACGTATTTATTTTAGATATCGTGTATATAAACCTTTTCTTTTTATCTATTTCTACTTAAATAGTTAAGCTACTTTTATTATACTCTATATACCTATTATTACGTACTATAACTCGTAATAGTTATAAACCTAGCTCTTAGTTAAGACTTTATATTATAATAATATATTTATTAATACGATTCTTATAATCTCTTCGAAATAACTAATATACTTATACTTACTTTAGCCTAAGCTAAGTTAACTAGCTATAATAGTTAAATTAAATAGTTTAACGCTTTTTATATTATAAATAAGGGTATAGGGGTCTAGAAATATATTAACCTAAACGTTCTAAACTCTAACGTACTCCTCGACCCTTTAATAACGCTTATTTTACTTTCTAAATTTAAATAATTAGTTTTAATTTATAATAAAAAAGAGCTATGAGCTTACTAAGTACGTTATAAAGTATTTAAATATAACTAAAAAAACTAGAAAATCCTTTACTAAGAGCTTCTAAACCTAACTCCTAGCATAACCCCTTTAACCTCCTCGAATATAAGTAACTTATAGGACTAAGCCGGGTTTTTTTTTATAAAACTAGCTTTATTACTTACTTTACGTAACTAAGTTTATTCTTATACCGTACTTATAAAAAGGATTTATATACTCGAGAGTATTTAAAAATAATAAGAGCTTAATATTAAATATAAATAACTTAAGGCTTAGGAACGTAATATAGTTAATACGTATATTAAACTCCTCGCTTAGTAATTAGTAAAATTAGTTAATACTATTTTTTATAAATACGTATTTTAAAAAGCTACTAAGGGCGGCTCTAAGTTTAGTATATAATAACTTATTAAATAACTAAAATAAGAACTTTAGCCCTCTAAAGTAGTAATTAAAAATATAGTTCGAAATAACTATTACTAAACCCTTAATAAAGCAAAGACCGGAGTTAACTTATAATACTAATATAAGGAGTAATAATTTACTTATTTCTAAACTAAATCGTATAATATTTTAAAAATTAATAAAGAGATTGCCGTACTTAACTTCTTAGTTATAGTTAAGTCTAGGCTTAACCCTATATAGGGCTAATATATATATAAGACTTTTAGTAAATTAATAGCCTTTAGAACGAATACTAGGACCCTCGAGGAGATTACGTATATATTTAGCCTCGTTACTTAGGACGTATATACTAAGCGGCCTTCGGGATAAGGAGGGGCTTATTTTACTTTTATAAGACGTTTTAATATAGCTAATAACGTAAATAATAAGGATAATATTATATACTTTTATAATTACGTATACTTATAAAAGCCGACGGCTTATTAAAAATTAAAATAGGTACTTATAAGCCGAAATACTAATAAGTTATTAATATAAATATTAAAAAGCTAAGTAAAAGAGGTCCTTGCTACTATTAAATTAACTAAATAAAAATTACTCTATAGTAAGCTTAAAAAAGTTAAATAGCTAAAGAATAATAGAACCCCTAAAAAACCTAAGTTTTTAAAAAGATTTTTTAACTAATTTAAAGCGAGCTTATTAGTAAATATTAATAAGGGCTACGTAGTTGCTATATTTATAAAGGGTTAAGACTTAGAAATAAACGTAATCTTTAGTACTCCTATAAGTAGCGTTATTTTCTATTTTAAAATATAGTAATAAATAGCTATAGAGTAATATATCTAGTTAATAATAAGAGCCTCTTTAAACCTAAGAGTTACGTACTCTTTAATAATAATAATTATATTAAATTAGGGACTATTATACTACTTATTACTATACGTAGTACTCGTATTATAAAGGGCGTTCTAGACGGCCCTAAGGGAAAGAGAACTTATAACTTAAAGCTTTAAAACGTTACTTATATTAAGGGATTTTATATTAATATGGTCTTAAAGACTTTACTAAATAAAAACGCACTCTAATACTACGGTCTAGATTATACTTTATAATAAAGAACGCTCTAAAAAAGTATTATTAAAAAGTAGCTTATTTAAAAGAATAACCTAGTCTTTTTTAAATATAAGCCCTTCTAATCCTACCTTTTTTTTATAATCCTTAAGCGTATTTTATAAAGCCTAGCTAGTATAATATTACTAGTTAGCTAAGGAAAATTCCGTTATTCGTATTAATATATTTATAAGAGGTTTAATAGTACGCTCTTATAGTACTTTAAAATAGGTTATCTTAAACCTAATACTTTTTATTAATTACTATATAAGACTTATAATATACGTATTAAACCTTTATTATAAGTTAAGTATAAAGTATATATATTATCCGAGGCTAAGTTAATAATCTTAAGAGGACTATTTTTAAAAAGAGCCTTACGGCTATAGTACTATATATACTAAGATCTATTCTATTTTAAGCTATTTCTTAATAAATAATAATATATACTTATAACTTTTAATAAATATACTAAGTAGTTTAGGGAGTTCTTTTTAAGGATTAAAATAGAGGAGAAAGTACTTTTTATATTATAGAGCCTCGAAGTAGCGATTTATTATTAAAAAGGGACTCTAATCTACTTTTTTAAAAATAATAATGAGACCGCCCTCTTAATTACTAATATTAGATATATATATAAAATATAGTATAACAAGCTAGGAATTAAAATAGAGCTTCTATTTTTATATATAAAAGAACCCGTAAATAACGTAAAAAGAGTAAGTTAATTAGTAATTACTAAAGCTCGTAAAATATACTTTATTATAAACCTCTTTACGAATTTATAAAACGAAATAGTATTAGTAATAATCTTTATTTATAATATTACCCTATAGGAGGCTAATAATAGAGATTTGCTTATTATAATAAAAATTAACTAGTAGAAGCGGTATTAGTACTAATAATAAATAGGTTACTAAGTACGTAATTCTAAATTAGTAACCCCGTATCTTAGTAATCTCTATATATATAGCTATTATATATACCCTTTTTATAAGGATTATAAGAGGGGTATATATTAAAAAGAGTTTAAAGTACTTCTTTGCGAGTATATAAAATACTTAGTTAAATACGTACTAAAAACGTATAACTTATATAGGATCTAGGTACCTATGCTCGAGTAAGTATTTATTATAAAGAATATTAGGTTTAATAAAGAAGTTTTTATAATCCTATATACGAGGAGTAAGCTATCGTAAGTAAGTAAGTAAATCTAATAATCTAAAAGCTATAAGAACTTTTTAATATTAATAATAAGTTAATTCGAGTACTTAGGGAAATAGATTTAGATTTTAAAAATACTAGTACTTAAAATAACTCTATAGTCGAGGATAGTATTATTATTAGATTTTTAACTATTTAGGACGCTAAGTAATTAATAAGCGTATTATAAAATATAGTTAATAAGGTTAAAAAGACTATTATAGTTTTATTATTATTACTAATCCTTAAGATAACCCCCTTATATAAGCTCAGGGGTAGGGGTAAAAAAGGGGGTATAATAACTAGGTTACTAACGGCTTTGCGCAATTTACGTTCTTTTTTATAAGCGCTTATATATATTACGAAGGTTCTCGAGCCTTTAATTCTTAATAGCTCTTAGTAAAACGCTAGAACGTGCGGTAAATAAAGTACTAATTATAAAGAAATAATTCTAAATACTAAAATTAATATTAATAAAGAAGCTTTATAATAAACCTCTAATACTATATAAGAGTAGAACTTATAAAAACTACCTTATTAAGTACTAAATAAAGCTCTACTAGGTCCTAGATATTTAAACTAGACCCATAGACTTTTACGACGCTTTAATAATAATATTTTTATAACGCTTTTATATTTTAATATAAAAAACGGCGATTATTATAACCGCTACTAAGACTACTTTTTTTTTTTTATTTTTATACTTAATTAATAAAAAGCTATAGAAGAAAGTAGTACGGGATATATAATACTCTATTAAGTAGTAAAAAGAGTAGTTTATAAGACCTACTTAGAGCGCTCTAGAGGAGTTTAAAAACCCCGACTTACTAAAATTAACTTCTAGAGCTTATTAAAAAAGTTTAGTAATATTAAATATTTTTTATAATAATTATAAAAGTTATTTAAAGATATTATAAATATAGAAATAAAAAAGCTACGAAATATTAATATATAAAAAGAAGTTAACTATAATCCTAAATAAAAGAGCCTATTTTTATTAAAATAGGTATATACTTATAAATATAATACTAATAACATCCGTGGTTGTGAACTTTGCAGGAGGGAAAGTTGAAAAGTTAGAAAATCTAAAAAAATAGTCTAGCGAGACAGTGTGAGTATCCACTGATACCGTGTATTAATACTGTGTAAATAATACCGAGAACCGCCCGAGCAGCCAGCAAAGGCAGAATATATAAATAAATAATACTAATAACGAGGTTAGCGAGGTAAAAGTATATATATATATAAAAAGGGATATATAACTACTTAACTCTTTATAAAATACGTACGTTTTAACGCTCGCTATAAAGGCCTTTAGGCTTATAATAATAATAGCTACTTAATTTAACCTTAAAGTTAACTAATATAATATTATTAACGTATTCTTTAATATGCTTATTAAGAGCGAGAAACTAGTAATTATTAAACTCCTAGAGGGATATAAAGTTATTAATAAAATAAGTAAACTCTAACGCGCTCTATATAGCCTTTAAGACTTATTAATTTTATAATTTTAAACTTTTACCTCTATACTTCGTAATATAAATATAATATATAATTACGAAGAGATTTATATTTATTAAATTATAAATAGGAAAGTAATATTAGTATTCTATATTAATAACTTTATTATTTTTTATTATTAAAACGACTAAAAAGCGACTTAGAAGATTATTAATAATATAAAAGAATATATTAACTTTAAAAAGAACGGACCGATTAATTACTTCTTTAGAGTACGGATTTTATAAGACCGTCCTACTTATAAAATTTACTTTATTTATAATATATATATCGAGCGAGTTACTAAGTACTTCGACCTTATAAATTCGCTATATCTAGCTACCCCTCTTTTTTAAGAGGAGTTTAGACTAAACGAGGGGTAAGTAATAAAAGAAAAAATAAAAAACTATTAAAAAAAGGTTAAAAATATACTTTATATAGCTATTATAATTAAACTAAATATCGCTTTTATTTACTTATAATTATTACGTTTCTTAACTAACCTGAGCGTAACTTATATTAAAGTAATTAATTAATATATTTAGTATCTTTATATAATAAAATATCTTATACTCTATTATAATAACGTACTTAGTACGTAATTATTACTCCTAGCTAGAGATACTAACTTTATAAATAACGAGGTAATATAACGATTATCTTAGGGTTATATAATATTCCTTTTTAATAACTTTATTTAATAAAAATTAGTACGTTAAGCGATAGTTATAACGTTAATTATTAAAACTAAGCTTCTCTATTTTAAAAAAATTATAAAAGAGACTATAGCTCTAAAGTACTTTTTTAAAAATATTACCCTTAACTTAGGAAAAGTATAGTTAGTTAACTACGATAATTAATACATAATTCGGCTTATTATAGAGAAAAGGGAAAGAATAGCTACTTAACTTCGCTATATTAATATTTAAAATATATAGCTAAAATAAGAGTATACTAAAAATAGCTTTAAGGTTATTTATATAGTAATAGAAGATATATTAATAAATAAGCTTATTAAAAACCTTTTATAAACTAAGTTCGAATATTTCTATATACTTCTTAACCTTTATAATATATAAGAAGTTATTATAAATAGCTAAAGTAGTTAGAAATAATTAATTTAAGCTATGCTTAAAAAACTTAATACCTAAAGGTAGATAATAAGCGGAACCCGGAGTGCGGCCTAGAGGCTTAAAAATAAATAAAATAGAACTTTTCTTAGCCTAAAGGCCTAAACTCTTAAAATAACCTTATTCTATAGGGTATATATATATAAAAATAAAACTAGGGCTTATATTTATTATTTAAAATCCTAGTTTAAAAAGAACGAGATTACTAAGATTATAGTATTAATAATAAGGAGACTAGTTATGCTTATTAAAAACCGCGCCTTATATATTTTAAAATCCTCGAAACTATAAATAGGAGGGGTAAGAAGTAGAGCGATTATTAAATTAATAACTTAAAGTACGAGAGCGGGTAGTATAATAAGAGGTTAGTTATAAATAACTATAATAAGTATAATTAATAATATAAGTATACTTAGGAGAGGGGTCCGGGGGCGTATAAAGAGAAAGTCCTTAGTATAAAAGCTAATATAGTTCTTATATATCTTAGTATTATTATTTATTTAATAAATAATACCGTAGAGCTTAGTAATATCTTATTAAAACTTTAGTTAGGAGTACGCTTTTTAAAAATAAAAAAGGATAATATACTTATAAAAAAAGAAGCGCTACTTATAATAGCCTTAGTAAGGGCCTAGGCTATTAGCTATAAGACGATTAGTATATTAATATATTACGTAGCTAAATAGTTATTAAAATAGTACGTATATTAATTACTATTTCTTATAAAATAACAACTACTATTTTTATAATTAGTATACTAGAGGGCTACTTAAAGGTAGGGTATATACTAAATCTTTTATTCCTTAAGAGCCTCTCCCTTAAGCTTTTTAAAGACTAAGTATATATTAAATAGGCTTAGAATAGTAAAAAGAACTATACTTATTATAAGAAGTACCTTAGCCTCTTAACGTTCTTTTTTACTTTTTATTACTTTTTTAAAAAGAGCTAGCTTTATATTTTTTAAAATTTAAAATAATATTAAATATAAACTCTTAGGATAATAATATATAATATACCCTTTTTAAAAAGCTCGATTTCTAAACTAGACTTATTTTTATTCTTAAGCTCTAAGGAGGGGATAAATAAAAGCTTACTAAAGCTTTTATTATTATTATTTATTTTATTATTACCCTTATTAATATTATTAATAAGAGCCTCGAACTTAATAAAGTCCTTAGTATTTTAATTAGTAACTTTAATATCCTCTTAGCTAGGGAGGGAGAGCTTAGTAACTAGGTTTTAATAAATAAGTTAGAGAGTACGGGGGGAAGTAATAACTTTAAGGGGCTCGTTATTATTATTACTTATTTAAACTCTTAATAAACTATATATTTTATATATAAGACGTATTATAAAAATTATATAAAACTTATTATTATTTTTAAATATATTAAATATTTATATTTAAAATAAAGTTAGTAAATAATTTAATAACGTAAGTATATACGCGTAATAAACGGGGGTACTTATAATAATTACGAGAGGTTAAAAAAAAAAAGAAAAATAATAACTAAGTAATACTATAAGAATTTAAATATACGCGAGGCGGCTAAGTAGCCTCGACCTTAGTAATTTATATATTAAAAATAGCGGGATATGCGCTATTCTAAGTTAAAATTCTATTTATTTTAAATAAAAAGATATATTTATAATAAACGCAGTTTAAAAGACACGTATCCCTTATACTTATTTTTTTTTATTTATATTTAACTAAATCGGGCCTTTATAAAGGTATTTAGAGATCCTATCTTAAGTATAATAGCTCCCTAGTAATAATAATTAGGGGGTGTATTACGTAATCCGCATCTTACGAAGTGCCCATTACGTACTAAATCACGTATCTATCTTAGATATCGTATATATAGACCTTTTCCTTTTATCTATTTCTACTTAGATAGTTAAGCCACTTTTACTATACTCCGTATACCTATTACTACGTACCATAACTCGTAACATAAGCCGAGATCCTTGGTTGTAAAGAACTAAATTGCTGATCAGATTGTTCTACATGAGATCACGTCAGCTTAACGCGTGGAATGTCTGTCCAAGAGGGGGAGGATGTAAGTAAAAGTGGAGGGGTAAGGGAGGATAAAGAATATGACCAGTTGAGTGAACATAGAAAGTTAAAGAATCAAGGAGCGAGCAATACGGGTGTTGAACATGCAGGGAAAGATTGGAGAGCTTGGGTACCTAAACCTAGATTCGTCTCCAGTAGTTTGAAAAATCTCTGAAAAAAGGGGGCCAATGTCTTCGATTGTTGATTCATTTCAGATAGAAGGCGGATGCTCTCATGTGTTTCTTGGGCGTGACATTGCTGAGCCTCGTCTCTGAACGCTCTGACCTTAGTTCTGACGTTCTCAATACTTTTCTGGAGATCTTCTTGGTATGCTCCCTGCTTGAGCCAAGCATGGGTCACATTTTCTAGATGATTAATCAGTTAGTAAGTCATAGCCTGCTTGGGAAAGATCTTTGTTGATTAATAGTATCTGGAAATTGGAAGGCAACCTACTGAGCCTGCTGTTGAGAAAGAACTGCATCACATGAGTGAGTGCCTCTGGAACTGCTTGAAACAACTCAAAGCTTCTTTTGTCAAGACGGTGGCCTCCCATGTTCCGATACATTGCCATGTACTGCCTTGAACTTTCCATCATATCTGGAATTTGTGCCAAGAATTCGAAGATGATCTCCGGGGTGTTGGAGTAGGTCGAGGCAGCCTGGTCTATCGTCAATATAGGGCTTTCCTTGCGTACGTCACCGAAAACATAAAATAAGGCATACCCCGATGAAAAGCTTGAATACTCCACAGATACTGATCAAAAAACGCGTAAGTGCAAATTTGCGTGAAGTCGGCTGGAGTGGCTAATGTCGACATTACCTTGCTCCGTAATCTCCCATCGGCAATAAACTTAACCAAGATTCCAGAGACTCTGAATGCCGCCCAATTCTATCAATGAAGACCATTCTTTTACTCTCCTGGTTTGAGCTACTTTTCCAATGCTCTGCAGTCCTCTCAACCTCAGTCAAAACTTGAGACCAGCTGCTACGTCGCAATTCCGATGCTGCGTCGAGTGGGATGTGGGCTGCGCTTTTCTTTTTTGCAAGTTTCTGTTCCACTTGTGTCATTAAGGCAAAAAGGCGTTCCTTTTCCTCATTCGCCTGCTCCCACATTGCTGTGCTTTTGTTGATGAAGAACTTGTTAGTTGAGCCAGTCTTACATGTAATGAAGATACACATGTATTGAAATAGAGAGTGGCAAGCGTCTACCTCGCATCTTTCAGCTTCCATGCTTCATCTGCAGAAACGAAACTTCCACTTTGCTCGCTATACACTGGTAGTAGCTGTCCCGGTGGACAGATTTGATTCTCGATGAATGATACTGCCTCTTTTTGAGGGTAGCGATCCCTGGAAAGGAGGAACGAATCTCTTTGGCCACTCTCCATGGTCTGAAGTTAATAACCATGAGACTCTTGGGAACAGACTGTCAGTAATGATCAGAACGAAAGGACTGGGCCTGCGTACATCACATCATCTCCAAGAGAAGGCTAGGGATGATTATGAGTGCAGGACATGTGGCAATTGAATTTCGACACCCTAGCTGGAAGGAGCTACTGTTGCCTCAATAGCCGCTGAATATTACATGACTGCATGGTGGTACCAATCTTTATTGGCTGCGCGTAGTTTGACCAACGCATTTCAAGCAGGCTGTAGGCAGGCTTACGGCAGGCTGTGACCCTCCATCAATCAAGTGTGATACGTTACATGCAGAGGACGATAGTGCTTCTGAAAATCAGCCAATGTGAGTGTCTCGTTCTTCTGTACCTACCGGTGGCATTTTCAGCGTCACCAAATGTCGGTATTGACTGGATACAGACAGTGCGGAAAGAGATGACACCGAAGCCCCTTGCTAACCGAGAGCCTAGGACCATCACTCTCTCAAGTGCGGCGGTGTCTTCCTACACATTTGAATCCAGTGTCGGTCTATAGCCCCGTCGTACTTAAAGGAACGCTGTCATACGGGGGATTTCTGCCTTTTAGACCCTTCCTTCTACGGCTTTCTCATCACCATTGGTTTCTGCACGACCTACCTTACCTGGATATGCCGCCAGAACTATCGCAAGCAGCACGAGAAGATTCAGTCATTGTCACGAACAAGGATTTCCAGCAAAAAGATCGCGAGGAAACCTCCGAAGCTAATAAAATGCCGGAGTCCGTCTGCGGTTCCGAGAGTGAGAATGTCGACCCGACGAGCCAAAAAGCCGATACTCCGAGTTCTGAACAAGATAGTCACTCATCAGCGGATCAAGAGGATGTACCCTTAGAAGACACAGTGGAAGAGGATGAAGGCGAGGTAATAAGTGCGGCACATCGAGCGGCGTACCCGAATGCGAACCAGGTGCGTCATGTATTCGAAGAGGAGAAAGAATCCGGCCGGATGAAAATGCGATACCATCAAGCATCTCTACACCATACATTTACCAACTTGCGGATTGAAGATCTCGAGCGCGGTCTCAAGGAGCTCAAAGCTGCTTTTGAGAATCGCGATGACACTTGGGAAGCCCCGAAAAGGACCAAATTTCCCATTCATCGACATGAACTGCGGAGGTCATACGCAAATCAGTTTCGCATCACGCGGCTGACGGCTATGCTGCATTGTGCTCAGCAACCAGCCCTAGAAGTACAAGTCACCGAAAGGATTCCACCTACTCTTTTGACCTTGGACAATGAATCGCACAGTCTGTCTCACCAAACGCCTGGGAATGCTGAAGGTATACCGTTGCAAAGCGGCTCTCTGAAGACCCCAGAGCGTTTGCGAATCAGGTCGTGGTCTCTTTTGTCACATCTCGAGAAGATAACTGAACGAGCTGTAATGGGCCTTGCACAGTCGACTAAGATGGACGGTGTAAAGGTGCACAGCGGCGTCGCGTTTCTCCGGCCTTTCAAATTCTTCGCTGAGCACCATGATGCAATCAGGAAGAGTCAGGCTGAACTGGAAGCTTGGATGCACACTGGCACACCCTCTAATCACCGAAAAGAATCTCAGAAGCAAGCGGCTGAGCCTATTCGCAAAAATCCGACTCAGCATGACTTTGATGATAAGAACCTTGTGGAAGATTTGAAGCTACTTGTCCACTTTCTTGATAACGACCTGAAGTCCACCTTGGACCTGCGCCAAAAGGTCAAGGATGGAACGGCGCTTGAAATCGAGTATGACGATCTTTGGCATCTCTTTGCACGGGGAGATATCGTTATTACACCTTCTGACCCCAATCAAGCTTACCGAGTCATCAACATGGCGGGCGGTCGCGAGCCACTGCAGTACGAAGCTAGGTACCCGCGAAGTGACGTGGAGAAGCCTGTTCTGCTTAAGCTTTGGATCCGATGGCACCGCATACATTCCAAAACTACAGAGACTCCCAATTCATCGGTTTCATGGAAAACGATTGATTACTTCGTTACCGGTTTATCCTTTGCGGTTCGACCCGAAGCAGAATACATTACGAGCCGAATTCAAAGCAATGGGCACGAGGTTCCTGGACTTGACTCGAGAAACAAGTTGCCACAAGCTGGCTCGTGGCAAGACACTCGATGAGCCATCTCATGACTTAGACAATCAAGTCATAGTCGACATGCGCCTCGCGATGACGGCTAAAACTGAGTGGAGAATGAAGACTAGTATATCGTCGGAAGAGCTCACACGAAGGGACAAAAGGGAGACTATTGAAGGATCCTGGTGTTATCATCGTGAACCAGGTTGTTGCGGTGGCGATGTAATTTTTAACGACCTCGTATACGATGAAGAGCATGCTGCCGCCTTCGGTCAGAAACTGACCAGGATGTTAGGTCCGCTGCAGGAAGAAGATCTGACAGAGGAAGATTTGATGTTAATGCAGCCTTACGTCTACGCCTTCGTTCTTCGATCTAGACAGTGGGCAACCATCTGGACAACAGATCTGAAAGAAGTTGTGTTTGAGAATAACTTCAACGACCTCGTTATTTCTGAGGACCACAAGGAGACTGTCAGGGCACTGGTCAAAACGCATGAGAACAAGCGGGCCGCAGAATCATCTCCTGGCGTCTCACGTAGCGTTGGAACAGCGCTGGATCTTGTCAAGGGCAAAGGGGCTGGCCTTGTCATTCTCCTCCACGGTCCGCCTGGCGTGGGGAAGACGTCGACGGCTGAGTGCGTTGCCGATGACACCCATCGACCTCTCTTCCCTATTACATGCGGCGATATTGGAGAGACGGCGGCCGAAGTCGAGACCAACTTGCAATATAGCTTCAAGCTTGCACATAAATGGGGTTGCGTACTATTGCTGGATGAGGCTGACATCTTCCTCGCGAAGAGAGTTCGAGACAACATACGTCACAATGCCGTGACGAGCGTATTCCTTCGCACACTTGAGTACTACGCGGGGATTCTATTTCTTACCTCCAACCGTGTGGGAGCCATCGATCCAGCATTCAAGTCAAGGATTCAGATGTCACTCTCCTACAACGATTTGGATCTCCCAGTGACTCTCAAGATTTACGAGAAGTTCATCAAAAGAGCCAAGGAAGAGCAGCGCAGTACGAGGACCCAGAACTTCAAGATAAAAGAGAAGGAAATCATGAGCTTTGCCGAAAAGCACTACAATCGCCTTGAGCTTGAAGGACGATACACGTGGAATGGAAGGTATGGTTATGTCTCACTCGCCCAGCTTTCGAGTAATGTCTTTCAATGTCTAGAATCGCTTAGTTTACTGACAACCAAATGATGTAGACAAATCCGAAACGCTTTTCAAACAGCCATTGCTCTAGTTGAGTACCAATACATATCAAAAGAGGCAGACGAGCCTAAACCCAGTCTTGGCAAAAAGCAATTAAAAAAGGTTGCAAAGGGGTTCAAAGAGTTCGACGACTATCTCATCAATGTGAACGGAGCGACTGAGGCAGACGAGGCTAGACGCGAGGGCTGGCGATATGATGTTAGGAAGACCGTACCTTCGCCGACGCCGCACAGATTCACCCAGGCTAGTCGCTTCCAGCAGGGTTCGAAAAATCCTGCGCGAAACCTCGAGTCTGAAGATAGCTCCGAGACAGAGAAAGAAAGTGACGAGGATTCTGAGGACGAGGCCAAAGATGGAAGAGGATCGGAGAAAAAAGCTACCCCCAGCACCGTTGGAGGTCAATCTCTTGCTACCGCTGGAGTGTCCCTTGACATGGAACAGTACCAACAATTTCTCAAGTTCCAACAGATGATGTCCGGGGTGGTAAATAAGAGTAAGAAACTGCAGTGAGCATACGAATGATTAGGAAAGTGACAGTAGTAACAACAAGGACTAGACTTTAAGTTTAATTTACTCCTGCCATGCGGTGCCCATGAGATTGATCCTATCGTGAATCAGGAAGCACACGAGAAACGGCTGGTTTCTTCATTTAATTACCGAGCAAGATCCGATTGACATCACGGATTTTGCGCACTAGACATTGCGGCCACGTGAACTGCCATGCGTGCCATGAGGCAAACGAACGCAGGCAGCATCTGCAACACAGCCTTACAGCTCCACTATGCTGCAACCACATGACGTTCACAGATTTCAAAGCTTTCAACCAACCAGGCTCTCAGTTGCAGAGTTGGTTTTGGCCAAGAGCTGGTTGGAATCCTTACTTCTGCAAGTCATTCGTTTCCCCTGAAAACAGCATCTCGCAAAAAGGTCCAGCAGACGCCTTATGGGGGTCGCCTTGCCAGCGAAAGCACAACATTGGCCAGTAAGCGGGAATGCGGCATAACCGAAGTGATGCCTGGCCACCTATCAGAAGGTGGACATGGTTGATATATTTCAGCCGCGGCCCAAAACATCAGATATGCTCGGATCGGGCTAGCGTGTCTTATGCCAGCTCCACGCCACGGCTCTTTCGACAACGCTCGTAAACGCACCTGCGCGGCCCGGCCCCTAGACTATGCAGCGTAAGCCGGTGTGATAGTCAGCCACTCCGGAGGCTGAGGGCCGAACTGGTTGCAGCAATTACTCGTCGGAATGCAGAAGGCTATCAAGGCTGGCTGAGTAGGCTGTCTGGCTTGGTGATGGGACTCGGCGTCAGACTGCTGACCATCTTGTCTTTGATTACACCAATCAACGTCCGTCATTCACCTAGAAAGCCTACGATCAACTGTTGCACAACTTTTCCCAATTGAAGACGACTCTGCGGCTGAGCAGTATGTAGCCTGCCTTGGGGGTTCCGTGTAAATGGGGTCCATGCATGTGATGCTGATTGATTCTTATTTATTGCTGTTGGCTGTCCTGTTTCTGCTGATCAAGTCCTTTGCAACTCTGCTTCTTCTAAGAGACACCTCTCAAAAAAACATTATTTACTTTCCGTTCTAGAAATCTCAACCATGGTTCGCATTGAAGATTTCGAGGGTATGCAATACTCCAGGGTGGGAGACGAGTCTGAGATGCAAGAATACGCTTTCTTCAACCAGCAATATGCAACTTCAACATATCAGAAAGAGCACGACATGAACCCCGATCTCATAGTGCGACCTCAAAACGACCAAGATGTCATCAGAGCGGTCAACTGGGCCAGGGAAAACAAGGTGGCCGTTGCCGTCAAGAGTGGAGGCCACCAGTACAGCGGAGCCTCGTCCACAAGCGGCAAAAACATCCAGATCGACTTGGGTAACACGTACAAGGATCTGATGATCTTGAAGCCCAAGGAACCCATTGCAGACAACCGCACACTTGTTTATATTGGCGTCAGCATCACTATGATGGATCTCAACAAGTACCTCAAGCAGACGAAGCTCTTTGTTCCCACTGGCCAGTGTGCGTACGTCGGCGTCGGAGGTCACGGCCAGACTGGCGGTTACGGACAGTTAGGCCGAAGTTTCGGCCTTTTTGGAGACAATATCAGAACCATCCGCATGGTATGCCACGACGGTGTCATCCGCGACATCACCAAGGAGAACAACCCTGAGATGTTCTATGCCATCCTTGGTGGCAGCCCAGGAAACTTCGGCGTCATCACTCACTACATCGTCGAGGTGTATAAGTCTAGTAGCTACCTTGGTACCGTCGCTGGACCTAACGGCTTCAAAGGACCTCATGGCATCAAGGCACTCTGGCTCTACTCCAAGGAAGTTCTTACCACACTTCTCGATGCCATTGCCGAGATGGCTGATGACCCTACATTCCCCCGTGGCTTTGACCTCTGTGTCAGTGTCATCAGCACAGATTTCCCTATGTCGACTCTGTTCAAGGAGCTCAAAGACGCCAACGTCTGGCAGCGCATCCAGGACCGCATCAAGAATGCACTCGAAGACGACTTCCTGGAGTTGCTCAATGGACGGTTTCCAGCCTCGATAATCCTGTATGCGCAGTGGTGCCCGACCAGCAAGGAGGACAAGTACGATGCCAATGTCGACGCCTGGTTTGGCAAGTTCCGAGAGCTCAAGAGCCTGTTGGAAGACTTCTCGCTTCAGTTTGGAGAGTTCGACATGGAGATGTCGGATATGACTGGGCAGTGGATCTTCCCCAGAGCGCGCGAGTTTGACCTCCCATACGTCAAGCGCACATACTCGACCAACTCCACCAGCCTTACAAAAGATAAGTGGGTTGATGCTGTTGTTGATCGCATTGACCTCATCTATAACCCTGAACAGTACCTCAAGGGACATGAGGGTGAGAAGGATTATGAGCGTTTCATGCGATGTAAGCTGTCAGTTCAAATCCAGTGCTTTGGAGGCAAGAACTCGCGCTTCTTCGTCAACAGAGACAACGGCACATCCTACAGCTGGAGAGACTCGTCTGTTGTCCAGACTTTGGACTGCTTCCACGAGCCCGATGAAGATTCCAGGAAGCTGGCTCAATCATGGCAAGCCAAGAACGATCAGATTATGAACGGACCTGACAGCCCGTTCAGCAAGAAGGATAGACGTCTTCTTTGGGGATCTTATGGTGATTGGAACTTGGGTGATGAGAAGATCTGGAAGTGCTACTACGAAGATGAGGAGAAGTACAGGCGGCTTGGAAAGGCCAGAGCACTCGCTGATCCCAACGGAACGTTTACTGCAAATCCGTTCGTAATTACTGCAATCAACAATGCAAAGTTATGAACGGGACTAAGTACTTCACTAAAAACAGGACTGGGCGGAAAACTTGTATGTTAAGGATTAGGTCAAATTTGTACCCCAAATTGTTTGTAGTCTAAAATTACACAACTCTCATCACATTGCCATTCTCAGCGCCAACATTTTGCCGATATCCGGAGTCCCCAATCCAGTGACAGCGTCCCAGCCAGCCACTGAGGGCCAACTCGCGTTCGGCACGAGCTTGGCTCCGAACTCAGGCGGGAACTTTTGCGTGCCAAAACCAGTTGTGCCAGTGCAGCCCACGGACTGCCCAGCAGACACGTCGTTGATGGCTTGCGATCCAGCGCCATATAGCCATGGATTGATGAATCCCATTGGTGGCTTTCCCGCCTGGATGAGAGCGGCGTTGACCATGCCCACCATGCCTGCCCAGATTGGAGCGGCGGCGCTGGTACCTTGGAAGCCACCTAGTTGGCCGCCCGTCACGAATGTGAGGTTGAAGCTTTGGGCACTAACGTCTGGGAAGCCTCGGCCTGATGCGTTGAAGAGGCCGTTAAATTGGGTTCCAATGGTGTTCTTCAAGTACGCCGGCACAACTTGCTCTTGGTATGCCGGTCTGGCGAACTTGTCCGAGAACCCACCGCTCGAGAAGTCGCTGGCCCGCTCAGGCGCGATACCCCTCACCCCGCCAACTCCTGTGACAAAGGGGCATGATGCCGGAAAGACGGCATTGAACCGCGTGCTGTTGGTACCGTCGTTTGTGACACACGTGTTGCCCGGTCCAGAGTCTCCCGACGCGGCAAACATCGTAACGCCCCTGGCCCCGAGTGCACCGAACTGATCGCAAATCTGCTGAACATAGCCGTCCGGAAGTGACTGTTCGTTCTCCCCGAAACTAGTGGTGATCGTGTGAGGAAGCTTGTCGTCAGGCAGCTTGAGCATCGCGTCTAACCAGATCAGCCAAGGTTCCGTCGTGTCCCCAGGTTGTCCGCCTAGTTCCAGCTTGATCGGTCCATCTCCAGCCACGGCGGTGACGATGTTGGGGACCGGATTGGATAGTGAAGCCGTGTATTGAACGTCGAAGTTGAGCTCAGCGTTTGAGAACTTGTTCTGAGCCTGATCTGTTGTGCCATTGTTGATGCTAAGGAAAGAAAACTTTACTCCCGTTGACGGTTGATCGACGTTTTTGGCAAACAAGGCAAAGTCGTCAAATTTGGCAACCTGATTCTGCGAAGCGTAGATCCCAAGACCGCGGGCCGGACTGACGTTCATTTTGGCAGGAATATTGTACAGTGCTCGTATACAGTTGGGTGTAATAGTCCTGTTGCATGTAGGATCGACTTGTGCTTGTGGTGTGGGCGGTGTAATCCTAATTATCTGCTTGTGCCGTGTAAAGAAGTTTGGGGTTCACCCCAGCCAACGACCTCTTCACCTTCCGAAGCTCGTCGCTGGGGGTGTCGTCAGCAAGAGGCGTATGTCGGATTAGAAGTCCAATTCGACCTCGGCATACGGCCGAGGCTGCGCAGGGGCCAATAAGGGGCCCTATTTACGATTACCACAGACTACCTAACCTACAGTTAGAACCTCCTTTTTATACCTTACGTAGTAATATAGATTTATAGTTAATTAACCTACTTCGTTAACCCACGGTTCGAACTAATTAGCTACTATTTTTATAATAATAATACTAATACTAATTAGTAATTAATTTTTATAATTATAAATTAATCAGGTATTTTATATAAAAGAGACGACCTCTTTAAATAGAACGTAATAAGAGAATTATATTACTTAACTTTATAAAAAATAAGTAATAAGACGTAGAATTTTTATAATAAAATAAAATTAAAAAATCGTAGCCCTTAATTACTTATAAAAGGCCGATGTTTACTATATTAAAATAACCCCTAATAATTAATAAAAATATCGAGGCGACCGAGCTACTATCGTCGACCTTATATAATCCTTTCTTATTAATTAACTTACTTACGGTTAGCTTATAATTAGAAATTAATTAAATTAATTAATTAATTAGTAAAAGGAATTATTTACGTAATTACTTACCTAATTAATTAGTACTACGAACGAGCTTAAAAAAGTATAGTATAAAAAAGTACTACGTAATTAAGAAAAAAGATCTTTAAGTATAATATACTCGGTAAGTATTATAAGAAGTATAAAAATTATAAAGCTAAGAGATCTATAGTATATAAAAGAACCCCCCCCCCCCCCCCCCCCCCCCCCCCCCAACCCCCCTCACAACCACACCAACCCCCCCACACCCCCACACCAACCCACCCCCCCACACCTACAAACAAAAAAAAACCAAAAAAAAAAAAAAAAAACCCCCCCCCCCCCCCCCCCCCCAGGGTCTTATAGATACGACTTCGAAAACCTAAATAATCTCCTCATAACCCTCTTAACTATCCCCCGGATATTACTTAGGAATATAATATAAAGAATAGTACAATAAAAAAAGATTTAAAAATTACGATAATAACGATTTGTAAGTTATAAGTATTGTGAGTACTAAAAGTTAACTTAACGAGGAAGTTACTACCCCTAAAAAGATCCTCTCGTAGCCTCTTACTAAAGTAATAATTAATTAAAAAAAAAAGAACTTTTTAGAGGACTATTAAAGAGCTCTTTTTATACTATTAGCTCCTAGCGTAAGATTACTACTTTTAAAAAAATAAAAAATAAATTACTAATTAGTAATAATTTATTAAACGAACGTATACGCTTCTTAGGTTTTAACTTAGAGAGAAACGCTACGTAATTAAGACGTTATTAAACTACTTATAAATTTATTTTTAACGTTATTTAATTAGGTAACTAAAAAAAGACTACTTAAATAGTATCTAATTAAAAAAATTGAAAGTAAATAATAACGAGGCTCGGTATAAAAGAATAAAAAGAAATAAAAAGGTCCTAGACTTTAATAAATCTAATAATTAATAATAGTACGCTATTATTAAGGCTAATAAAAAGCTTTAAAATGACCTTATTAAAATTAAATATACTAGCTATTATAAATCGAAGTACGAGTTAAGGAATAACGAGGAGCGAGTTAATTTATAGTTAGAGAGGAGGAATTCTTATACTATATAAGTAAATAGAGATTAAACTAAAATACTTAAAAAAGTAGGTATATAGAGATTTTAATAATCTTAAAAATAAGTAAATTAATATAGTATTAATCTATTTTATAGAAATTTATATTTAAAAAGGGCTCGAGGGGTAATTTTTATTTTATAAAATCGCTAATAACCTAAGTAATTAGAACGACGAGTAGTTTATTAGTACTAATCTAAACGTTATAAAGAGGGTTATTAAATTCTTTTACTATCGAGGTATTTTATTAGCCTAGGTAGTAAAATAAAGAGCTTACGAAACGCTCATTATAATAGTTATTACTAACGAATTTACGCCCTAAGATCGAAATTAAATTAACTAAGTAGTATCAAAATATAACGAATTTACTAAAAGGGTAGACTAACTAGAGTTTTTATTAAAAATTACTAATAATAATATATTAGTACTTATTATAATAAGGACTATAAAAACTACTTATAAAGGATAATTACTAACGATTTTACTAATCTCGATTACTAGCTTAGTAACGCTATTAATACGTAGCTAGCCCCTTATTAATTAAAGAACTATAAGATTAATTATATAAAGTTAATATAATTATTTTAACTTACGAGAAGTACGTAAGGAGACCGACCTAACGGTTATTATTATAAAATAATTTACTAACTTTATAAAAATCTTTTTTAAAAAGAAATTATACTTAGGAGGGAAATATAAAGTTCTATAAAAAACCCTTATAGTATTTTATAAATATTATAAAAAAGTTAAAATCTAAGAATAGTAATACTACTTAATAATTAACGTCGTACTAACTAATAAAGCTATAAATTACTATTACTAAGTAATACGTAATATTAATCGAACTAACTTTTTAAGTATAGTTAACGTAATTCGAAGTTATTTTAAAACCTAAAATAGGAGTTTAGAGCTACTATTTAAGCTAAGGGTATTATTATTTAGATTTATAACTAGAACAATAAAAGGAAAAACGAGGCTAGAGATTTTTAAAGAACTTATTAATCGTATTAATAAGTTAGTAAAGACGTAGCTAAATAAGGGGATAAATAAATAAGAAATCGGATATTTTTATATTACTATTTAAAAAGTTCTAGAGGTAAGGGTAACTCTATGTAGTGGTTTTTTTCTAGCTTTATAGGCGCAAAAGATCGACCTTAACGGGATTACGCTTTTAAGGGAAATTATATAATATAGTACACTTTTTAATTATATAATACGCGCAATGAGCTCTAAGTACGCGCTTAACGTAATATAGTAATTTTAATACGAAAACCGCTATATAATTCGGAATAAGTAAGTTACCCTCTTTAGTAGTAGTGCCGGTTAAAAAGGTTAATAGTAGAGGTCGGCCGTAATAGTTAGCTATAATAGTCGGCCGTAATAGTTAGAGGCGGCCTTTTTTAACTATAGAGGTTCTAAACTTTAATAATAACATAAAGGTTTTTAAAAAAAGGGTTAAAAGAGTTAATATTTAGCTACTTAGAGCTTATAAAGATTCTTTTTATTCTTATCGTTTTTAATATTACTTAAAGCTACTCTCTATTTAAATTAAATAAATTTACTAAATAAGCTTATTAAATAAACTTATTAAACGTACTTATTAATATATAAACTACTACTCTCTTAGTATATAATTAGTAATTAGCGGGCTAGGACTCTTTAAAAATGCCCCTCGATAGGTCCCCCCCTCTGGGGCTTAATAGACTTTTAGGCCCCCTCGACGCCCTAGCTATCGTAACTAATATAAGTATACTTGAGGAGTAGTATAATGCTTTTTAATAATATAAAATCTAGCTAAGTAATAGTACGAATATTATAAATAGCCGGGCTAATATAGACGTTAAGATTTAGTATATTAACGCTAGCTTAGAAACTATAGTTTATAGAATTAGAAATCCTTTTAATATAAGCTATATAATAAATATAAAGGAATATATAAGGGGTCCCTTAATTATTAATAAGAAGGAGTATTTGTTTTTTTTATTCTGCCTTTGCTGGCTGCTCGGGCGGTTCTCGGTATCATTTACACAGTATTAATACACAGTATCAATGGATACTCCCACTGTCTCGATAGACTATAAGAAGGAGTATATAATATAGAATTTAGCTACTTACGCAGGCTAGTATTAAGAAGTTTTATATACGTTAAAGTAAGTATAGCTCGCCCTCTAAATAGCTAAAAGCGGTAGAAGGTCGGGAGCTATTTTAATTAGTAGTTAGGTATAGAGCGTAATATACTTAGTTTTCTTTAATACGTAATATATAGTACGGCCCTGGCGGATTGCTCCGTCGGGAGGAAGGGTAACTCTATATTAACTATTTAAATATTACGAAACCTTCTATTCGAGGCTAAGGTTTAGTTTTAACATTAAAACTAAAATACCCCGTTAAACGTACTTAGAATCTTATAATAGTTTTTATTAATAATACTAAGTTAATAATATATATAAAAATAAGAAGAGAAACGCTAAGTATAATGACTACTAAGCTAAAGAAAATTATCTCCTTAACTAGCTACTAAATAAATTTAAAATAGAAATAATAAAAAAAGAAGTACTTTATATATAAAGAGGACGTTTATTAGTTAAGTAATTACTCTAAGAAAGAACGTACTAAATCGTATAAGTAATATAAAAAATCGAGAGTAATAAATAATAAAACCAGCCCTTATTAATTTAACTAATTCCTTATTATATATAAGAGTAGATCTAGAGGTATAAAACCTAGTAAAAGTATAATTAGTAGCTTAGAGGATCCGTATATAATAAGAATTTCGGAAAATAAAAAAGATCTTACCCCTTATACTAACGAATTAGAGTATAATAAGGTTAATAATATAAACTACTTTTTTTTTTACCCCGTTAGCCTCTAGAGGATATATAAAGCTAAATAAATAAAAAGTAATAAAAGCTCTTAATAAGTAGGTTTTTATATATAGATAATAAGAGAACATCCCTTAAATAATAAATATAAATAAATAAATAAATCTAATAGCGCCGAATTTTATTTTATTAATATTTAAAAAAAAAACTAGTACTTCTCTTAATAACTAAAGAAAAATATAGTACTAAGTAATTCTAAGGGTATTTAAAAAGGTCTTTTTTATACCCTCTAAATTACTTAAATACTAAGCTCGTATAAGTATTTTATATTAGCGAACGATACGGCCTAGAAATTTTCTAAGGGATTATTTTAAATATAAGGATATTATAATAGTTAATTAAAAATAAGGGGTAATTCTATGTACTCTAAAAAATATCCTTAGTTATATTAAATACGTTAATAATAAGTATTACGAGAATTAGCTTTAGCTTAAGTAAAAAAATATACGCTCTAAGTATAATAAAAGTTAATATATACTTAAGAACGATAGTTTTTTATATCTTACTTATTAATATACTATTTTTATTATTCTTAAAAAATATAAACTAGTTAAGTATCGTATTTAATAATACGAGAAATAAATTATTTAATAATAAGTACTTTAAAATTACTAAATAATAATAAGGGTATACGTTTATAAAGCTTAAATTATATATTAAATTTATTAACTATTTTATAAAGGGCGAGCTTAAGTAATTATATAAACGCTTTAGCTATTTATTAATTATAAAGCTATATAACCTCTTTAAGTAATTGGGGAACGATATAGAAATAGGAGCTCTAAAATACTTAATAAAAATATATTATTAATACTAAATAAATACCCAGAGCTTATATAAATTTAAATTTAAATTATATAACGAGCTTAACTTTAACTAGAAAATCGTTATTAATATTTTTTATTTAAATAATTACTTAGTATTATATATTATTAATAAAGCTATATTATTTTAAAGAGGCTAATTCCTTAGGGATCTATTTATTAAAACTATTTAGTTAATATTTAAAAGAGCATAAATTAATATATACTAAGGATTACTAAATAGGATTAGAACCGATATAAGTACTAGTTCTAAGTTAGCGGAGTTTAGAAATAATATTATTATATATAATATGTAGCTAAAAATTATACTTATTAAGGTATATTATAGTATTAATAAGGTAAAAAGAGCTTATTAATAATTAAAAAAAGCGTTTAAGATTATTTATAACGAGTACCCCGATATTACGGATAAAAAGTATTTTTAAATAGTATTTAAGTATTATAATAATATTATAAGCTTAAAAAGGCTAGTTCTAACGCTTTTAGTATTCGGAGTATACCTAAGGACTATAATAACCTCGTTATTATTACTAAACGTAGCTTAGCGAGCTTAAGTAATTAATAAAATAATAAAAGTACTTTATAAAATAAATATAAAGAAGTAAGTTAATAAGGTAGTAGCCGCCTATAATAAACTAAATATAGGCCCTAACTTTAATATATTATTAAACTTAAATATTAAAGTTTAAAAAGAAATTATTACATAGTAGTTAAGCCTATATAAATTAATCTTAGTTAACGAACGTTTATATATTATTATTAACAATCGAGACTAACTATTCGAAGTATTAATTACGGTAGTACGACTATACTATACTAATCTTAGTAAAAAAACCTTAGCTTAATAAAAAGAAAAAGAGCTAGGAGAATCCCCTTAGTAATTTAAAAAGGAGCGAGAGATTATCCTTAATAAAATTATTATAATAAAATAAATAAATAATAATAATAAGGAAAAGAAAAACCTTATATTACTAAGATATATAAAAAGACCTAGATAGAGGGTATTAGTACGATACTTTATTATTAATAATAAAATAAAAAGTATATTTTATATAATAAAAAAGAAGGCCGATTACGTACTTATAGTTTAACTATAAAAAAATAATATAATTATAATAATAAAAAGACTTTATAAAAGATTAAACCTTATTAAAATAGAGATATTATAAAATCGAGGGGTTTATTAATTTATTATATACGACCTAGTTAAATATACGAATCTACGTATTTTTAAATTATATATAGTTCGAGAGATAAAAAAAAAGGGTACTAGAATGGGGTGGGGCAATCAGTCCTAGTGTTTCTTTTTTTCTAAAGCGGATCGAGTATAGGGACCTATAAGAGAGCTAATTAGAGGAAGATATAAGGAGAAGGGCCCCGATTAGAGAGAGGAGCCTAGTAGCGCAGATTTTTATTTTAATTTATATATATACTTTTTAAGATCGAACTAGAGCCTTTTTAATAATTTATTTTTAAATACGATAATATAAGATAATTAGGAACTCTACCCTTCTAATCTAGTTAATACTACCCTTTTTCCTCGGTTATAACTCTATTAATTAAGGCCGTATTAACCCGATCGAAAGAGGTATCTTGTATTACTTTTATAGGTATTAGTAGTTCTTCTTAAGCACCGTACCGCGAAAGTCCTTCATACCCTATACCTTTTTTAGTACCCTATAGCTATATAAGAAATCGGGGTATATAATATAAGAGTACGGCGACGTTAAAAAAGCGACGCTATTTACTTAGTTTTTTACGGTTTAATACTATAACTAGCGCCTTATAATAGTACTAATAGCGTCGCTATAATAAAAAGGGTACTAAATCTAGAGTTATAATATTATATAAATATATATTTAATTAGTAACTAGGCTTATAAAAAAGATCCTCGCTTACTTCCTAAAAAAAATAACTAGTAAATACTTAAAAAGTACGATTATTAAAGTACTTAAGCCGTTATATAGCCTTACTAAATTAAATACTTATTAATAAGTAACGTATTACGACTTTTATATTAACTAATTATTAATAGTTATATTAATATACGATCCTTATTTCTTAATTTTTATATATATAAACGACCCCTTTAGTATTATAAAACTATAACTAAACGATACCCTAGGTTTATTAAATATTAAGTTTATAAAAAAAGAGGATAAGGAGCTTTAAAAAGCTAAATTTATAACTAAATTAAAAAAGATCTTTATACTAAAATTATTATTAGTATTTAATAAAGAAATTTTAATAATTAAGAGGGATAATATAGTATTTTAATAAAAAGGGTAAGGTAAAAAGATTACTTTTATTAACTTAAAATCCCTTAATTATAAAAAGTAATATAGGGCTAAGCTTACCCGAGGGGTTTATATTATAAGTATTTATTAACTCGAGGCTATTTTTAACTACGCTAGAGCTACGTAAGTTATACAGCTTATAAAAAGCGATTTTAATATCCTTAATTAGTAATTATAATAATAATAAGGGAACTAAAATAAAAATCTCGTTTATTAACTTATTAAGCTTATTTTAATAAGGCTTTACGTATTTATTAATAAATTATTTATAAATAATAACGACATAATTTTATAATTAGGATATATTATTATCCTCACTAATAAGGACTTTAATAAGAACGAATTTATAATCTAGGGTAATATTATTTATTATTTATTAATAAAAAATAAGTAAGTAACCCGTAACGTACTTATATCTAAGGTTTATAATATAGTTGATAATATTAACCTTGCTTACGTAATCTTAACTATACTTTAAAAAATTATAAATCGACTTAACTTTTTTATAATTTTTATAATTATTTATACCGATTTATACTTACTATATAAGTACTTTATTAAGCTAAGTACTATAAAAAAAGAGGTTTATAATAAATATTATAACCCTTAAGTAGTTATATAAATAACGAGAGATTTTTAAAATCCGTTAGATTAATAATAATAATAACCTTACTAACGCTTTTATAAGAGTAGTACTTAATAAGAGGTTAAAGTAATTTATTAATAAAAAAAGAATAATAGTATAAATAAAAAAATAAGTTATATAAAAAAAGTAAAAAAAAAGGGTAAAAAGAGATAACTTAATAAACGGGCCCGAGGTTAAATTATACTTTTAATTATAATAATAATAATAGTAGTTAGATTAATAAAAAAAAAGTTAATATCGGATTAAAAGTCTAATTTAACTTTAGTATATGGCCGAGGCTACGTAGGGGCTAATAAAAGGCCCTATTTATAATTACTATAAACTACTTAACTTATAATTAGAACCTCCTTTTTATACTTTATATAGTAGTATAGATTTATAGTTAATTAACCTACTTCGTTAACCCACGGTTCGAACTAATCGACCACTATCCCTGTGATAGTAATACCAACAGCGTAACCACAGTCGATCCTTGGTGCATCATCGGGTGAGAACAGAATCTCGTCGACGGGGTAATTAACGAGATCTTGTTCTTCAACTCCAAGGGTAAAGAATACTGCAACGTCCGCAGCACCTCCTTGCCGCTGTCAATGTTTCGGAACCATACAAAGTCTGTGTCGAGCAGATTATTCGCCTTCTTCGCCGTTGTCTGCACTTTGATCCAATGACCATCGCTCTCTATATCTGCCGCTGTTGCGTTCCCGTGTTCTTGAAGCCAGTTTATAATGATGTCCCGTGACTCTGTATCGGGGTTGAGGAGTGATTGTGCCTCCTCTCGAGAGAGGTGCCTGCCGTATAGCTCATGTCCCGGCGTGGAGACACTGTAGAGGGCCCGTTCCACATGCCTGCTTCTATCGACTGCGATGGATATGCTGAATCGGTGATCCGGATCAGCGGGACGAGAGAGTGTCCATCCGGATGGTGGATCTCTATTATACTCTACTTGTATTGAGCCAGCTCTCGAAGCGATGGCAAATGGCCCGATGAAGGAAAGAACTGTAAACGCCGCAAGGACAAGCATCTTGAAAATCGAGTTCGTGCCCCAGGCACTGGAATATTAGATAAAACTTAACAGCAAGCAAGGAAAAGAACAGATCAAATATTTGGAGATAGCTTAAAACGTTTCGCGGGGCATTTGGGGAAGAAGTAGTAATAAGACCTTGAGACCTCGTCTGTATTGCACCAGGACGGCCGTACGAACTACAAAGCCTCCTGATCCCTTCGGCACTTGACTAGCGAGCGGCCAGATCGAGATAATTAACGAAACATTGCCTAAAGCTAAAGATGCTGGCGCCATCACGGTCGAAACTTGTCTGAGTATGGGCCCACCTGATGTCGCAGTATCTCTCTGTGGTCGAGGGTCACATCGTTAGTCAGTTTCAGGTTTCCGAGGCGACGGTCTTTTCGCCAGAATCCCGCCTCCGGTCACTTCAGAACTCAGGGTTCATCGGGTCTCTGCCCCTCGTCTTACGAACCCATCGCAGAGTCGGCTGCTCTGTCAATGAGGGGAATATAGGGCCCGAAATGGTTGTTCCAGCTCAACCGTAGCGAGAGTATGCTCAAAGTGTGTTGATGTTTGAGGGATCATGACTTGATGAACAACTATCCGGTTCTAGTAGGCTCTACTTAGCCTTCGTCAGGTATAGACCTTGTTTTCTTGGTACCTGCTGATTCGTAAGTCAAGGAGATCGGGGAACAAGGTCGAAGGCCTATATCCGATGAAAGACTCATTGCATGGAGATTCAGTTGCGGAGGAAGCTGTATCCTAATACACCTTTCCAAGGCTTGCGGTGTTGAGACCGCACGAACTTCAAAAGTCCACTAAGGCTTCACAAAGACCACATAATGGGAAAACGAGTACGAAGTTGGTGGTTGTTGGACACTTCTTCGTTTGGACGACGAACTAGTCCAAATGTAGCTAGAATCCGAAAGCGGATGAAAGTCAAATGTGTAGTGTTCCATCCAAAAGAATGTCTGTACCTACAATAAGCTTTACGGTAAGATTGTACAGCAAAAAGTGTGATTTTTGTAAGCGCGATAGAATCTTCGGACAGAGTCTTGAACCCGAGACGATCGTCAGCCAGAGAAAGCTTGAACCATCCGAAGCCTGAGAGAAGGCGGCTCCTTCATGAAGGGGCTTGATCACGGGAAGGGACGTGCTTGGGATAACTTGGGGGAGCACAGCCCGTTAGACGTTTCCAACGCGCGTCAATTATGCAATGAGTATACAAGGCCTACCTTACGTGACTCGAACCTCACATTCGTGGTGCTGGGAAGGAAACCTTCTTTCTCCGATCCGCAAATTCCATCTAGACTAGTCGGGATCTTTCAAGCTGCAGCTGTTCCCTTCTAGTATTACTTAATACTGAACAGCTAATACAACGTTAGTTAATTCACCGTCTTGGAAGTGATGCTGTTGGTTTCCCTATTACAGGGTAACTAGTTCGAACCGTGGGTTGACGAAGAGATTAATTAAACTATATAAATTTCTATATAGGTATAAAAAGGAGGTTCTAACCGCAAGTTAAGCTAGCTATGATAATCCTAAATAAGGCCCCTAATTAGCCCCTATATAGTCGACTATATACTACGGTTAAATTAAACTTCCGATCTAATACTAACTTTCTCTTTTTTTTATTAATTTAATTATTATAGTTAGAGGTATAATTCGACCTCGGGCCCGTTTACTAAGTCGTCTCTTTTTCTTTTTTTTTTTATTTTTTTTATATAACCTATTTTTTTATTTATACGTTAACTTTTCTACTACTTATAAATTATTCTAACCCCTTATTAAGTACTATTTTTATAAAAGCGTTAGTAAGGTTATTATTATTATTAATCTAACGAATCTCGAGGATTTTATACTTTTTATACGATTACTTAAGGGCTATAATATCGATTATAAGCTTCTTTTCTTTTATAGTTCCTAATTTAATAAGATATTTATATAATAAGTAAGAATCTATATAAACGACCGTTAGAATTAGTAAAAGGCTAAGCCGATTAATAATTCTCTTTAGTATTATTAAAATTACGTAGGCGAGGTTAATATTATTAACTATGCTATAGATTTTTAATATTAGTATACTTCTCGTTACTTATTTATTTTTAGTTAATAAGTAGTAGATTATATTACTATATATTATAAATTCGCTCTTACTTATACTCTCGTTAATAAGAATAATAAAATACTCTAATTATAAAATGAGGTCCTTATTATTCGTAAATAAGCTATTTATAAATACGTAGAGCTTATTAGTTATAAGGTCGATTAGGTAATAAACGAGACCTCGATTAAGATTTGAGTATTATTACTTAAGCTACTTATTAAGTACTTTAACGTTTTATTTATTTAGTTCTATAGCTTATATTATTTTAGTATAGTTAAAAATTACCTCGGGCTAGTATATACTCGTAATATATACCCTTCGTATAAGCTTAGTTTTATATTACTTTTTAATATTAATTATATTTAGATTAATAAGGCTAATTTTCTTACTTTACCCCTTTTATTAAAAAATAATAGTTTTTTTTTTAATAATAAGAATCCCGTTATTAAATACTAGGGGGGTATTTATTATAAGGACCTCTTTTAGTTTCGTTATAAAGCCCGCTTTTTAGAGCTCCTTATCCTCTTTTTTTATAAAGTTAATATTAGATAGGCTTAATATATCGTTAGTCTATATTCTAACGATCTTAAATTAGTCGCCTTTGTACTTAAAAACTAGTAAGTACGGGTCGTACGTAAATATAACTATTAATAATTAATTAATATAAAAGTCGTAATAAGTAGCTTATTAATAAGTACCCGATTTTACGAGCTTATATAGTAGCTTAAGTACTTTAATAATCGTACTTTCTAAGTACTTATTAGCTATTTTTTTTAATAAATAGGCTAGGATTCTCTTTATAAGCCCTGTGGCCGATTAGGTATATACCTAGGTAATATTATAGTTTTAAATCTCGTACCCCTTTTTTTATAATAATATTATTAATATTATTATTAATCGTTAGCTATAGTACTATATAGTAGGTAATTATATAAGTAGTGTCGCTTTTTTAATATTACTATACCCCTAAATTACGTATCTAGACTTCTTATATAGCTAGGGTATTCTTTTTTTTTTAATCTTATGAACTATTTGTAATTTAAATATATAGAGGTTTATATACTTCTCTAAGTCGTAAAGGATAAATCGATAGACCCCTTAATTATAAAGAGTATTTATTTTAATAAGATCTAATTCTTTATTTAGCTTTTTAATAATTATAATTACGCCTTTTTTACGTAGTTTAATTATTAGCTCGAAATTAGCTTTCTCTTTTATTATATAAAAAGTATTAATTACCTCGTTATTAATAATAAATTATTACGTTAGTACTTGCCGTTATGGTCTTTTATAACGTTTTACTAGTAGTATTAGTACCCTTTTAGCGATTTCCTCTTCCTCGTTATTTATTAGTACTATTACGACGATTTTATTAAAGATAATTTCCTATGCCTTTACTACGGGTTATATAGTTTCCCCTAGCTCTTTTTTTTTTTATAAGTTAGAAATTACCTTACTAGGATCTATATAATATAGTCTTACTACTATAATTAATACCTCGAGGGATTAGTTACGATCCCTTATAACTACGTAAAGTGTAAATAATACTGAGAACCGCCCGAGCAGCCAGCAAAGGCAGAATATATAAATAAATAACTACGTAAAATCGCTCGTTAATAGAGATTAATTTATATAACCTAGCCTATTATTAAATAATTTCGCGCTATACTCGTATATCTAAATTTAGTAATATATTTAAATTACCCCCTATATCGGGCTTATTATACGTAATAATTACTTTATTAACTTACTTTCTTACGCTTATCTCGCATAATACTTATATTATTTTTTTAATTACTTGGGCTCGTTATTTTATATTTAGCGACGGTAGCGAGGCTAAGGTCGTTCTTAAATATACTCTAAATACGAGAAACGTTAGTATAAGCCCGTTAGGCCCTATAGTATTATTATAGTATTTAAATACTATTTAGAGGTATTTATTATTAGTAAAATCTAGATTTTCTTTTTTAATAATTTTAAATACCCTTTTTAGCTACTAGTGTGCCCTTTTTACCTTTTTAATACTATAATACGTTTTAATAGGCACGACTTTTAGCTATATACTATAGGTCGTTATATTCTCTCTAAATTCTATTAATTTAAAGCTAGTATTAGCGTCGGTTTTAATACTATTTAGCGGTCCTTAGTATATATTAATCTAGCTTTTTTATAAGGCTACCTATACTATTTTTATTTATAAATCCTAGAGGAATTGCCCTATTTAAAAAGATATAGCTACGTTAATTACGTATAGGACTAGCTAATTATTTAAATAAAAAATATTAACGATAATTTCCTAATTAAAGTTGAGCTTATTACGTAATTTAAATTTAAACCTACGTAGGCTCTATGTATTTATTTAGTATTAGTAATATACTTTTATTAACTACTCTAGCGCCTCTATTTCGATATTATCGTTACTTAATTACTTTAAGAAATTATATAGCCTCGTAACTAACGGGTAGCTAAATCTTTAGTATAATTATCTAAGCTTACTTTCTATTAAGTAATTAATCAACTTTATATTATTAATAAGCTTTATAAACGCGTACTCTTATTATCGTTTGACTATTTTAAAATACCTACTATTAGAAATTCTATTCCTCGTATTATTAAAAATAATACTTAGTTAATCTATATTTTTTAAATATAATAAAAATAGGGTATTAATAGGTAAAATATAGAAAGTTATTATTCCGAAACGCGTCTTTACTTCTATCGTACTTAGTATAACGATTTCCTCGCTTAGGCTAAAGCTAATTCTCGTAATACCCGCTATTAACGTATTAAGTATTATTAGTACGATCTTTTATAATACTTAGAATTACCCTTTTCTTCTTATTAACTATTATAATACCCTAGTATCTAAGATAATCCCTTAGAAATTATCTAGGCTATACTTTTTATTTATATAAAATACTTATACGAGCTTAGTATTTGAGTAATTTAAGTAGTATAAAAAGGACCTCCCTAGCTACTATTATAATTACTTAGTACCTAATTTCTCTTTAAGTATTAAGAGAGGTAAATCTAGTATTATTAGATTTAGTAGGCCGGATTATAATTTACCCCCTTTACCCCTCTCCGTACCCGTTATCTAGGGGACTTTCCTTTATTATTTATAAATAAAAGCCTATTTATTAAGAGCTTTTACTACTTTTTACCCGTTTATTTTCGTATATTTTCTAGAGGCTAACGGGGCGAAAAAAGAGTAATTAATATTATTAATTTCGTTATAATTTAATTCGTTAGTATAAAGTATAAGGTTTTTTTTATTTTTTAAGTTTTTTAGCGGATACTTTAGGCCGTTAATTTAGTTACTTATACTAGGTTTTGTACCCCCGGATCTACCCTTATATATTACGAGGAATTAGTTAAATTAATTAGGGCTAGTTTTACTTTTTATTACCCTCGACTTTTTATACTATTCGTACGATTTAGTACGCTCTTCCTCTAAGTAGTTACTTAATTAATATCTATTTCTTTTATAAATAAAGTACTATTTTTTATATTACCTTACTTATAAGTTAAATCTCTATTTATTTAACAAATCTAGGCCTCCCTATTAGCGATTACCGTACTTAGTTTCTTTTTTTTTTTTTATTATACGTTTAATTGACTTAGTACTACTAGTGAGGGCCGTTATATACCTAGAGGTAAGTTTAGTACGGTATTCTCGTTTTAATATTAAAACTAGATCTTAGCCTTAAGTAGAGCGTTTTATAATCTTTAGGTACTTAGTATAGGGTTATTTTTATTTTTAGTATATATTAGATTATAGTATAGAAATATTTAATTTTTTACTCGTTAGTTCTCTTATTTAGCTAGGTTTTTACTAGCTTATTAATTCGATTAATAAGCTCTTTAAGGATTTTTATTTACGATTTACTTTCTATTATCCTAGCTATAAATATAAAAGAAATTGCTTATAGCTCGGATAAGAGCTCTAGATTTTTATTATAAGTTTTAAAGCGGCTTTAGAGTGCATTAATAATACTAAGAAAGTCGTTTTAATCGAGATTACGTACCGCTTCGTAATAATAATTAGAGGCTTTACTTATAAGTATAATATTAATTACTAAATAGTACTAGTGTTCTTTAATCCCGACCTTTTCGTAGTAATCGTAAAATATTATTAGGGTTTTTTATAAAACCTTATACTTCCCCCTAGAGTATAATTTCTTTTTTAAAAAGATCTTTTTAAGGTTTATAAATTACCTCGTATTTATTATTAGATTTTTAGTATTTATAAGCGATCCCTATATCGCTACGTACTATTAGTAACTTCGGGTCGTTTATTTCTTTTTTTATTAGCTAATTAGCGTCGAATTTTATATTAATAGTAGCGACGAGCTATAGATTAAAATAGGCAGAATTATTAATTATCGTACTTCTAATACTATATTTTATTTCTATATATTTTTTTATAATAATAAATTACTATTAGTAATTATAAGAAGGAAATTTATATTATTTACCCTTTTTTTAAATTTATTAAAGCGATTATACGCCCTATTAACTTATACTTAGTTTTATAATATAAATTCCTTTTTTATAATCGTTACTACTAGGATTTTATATAGTTCTTATAATTATAATTACGCTAGTAATACCCCTCGCTCGTAGAGGAATTTATTAATTACTTTTATAATTCCTAGGCTTATTTTTATAAACTATTTATTTAGTTAGTAACTAAGGTCGTTTGCGATTTTATAAAATAGGGGTTATTTTTATAACCCTTTTTTTTTATAGACCTTAGTTAAATAAATTAATACTACGTTAATTTACTTATTATTAAGCTAATTTACGATCTTATATATTTATATTTTTTAATAGTCCGGGTTAATCTTTACTTACTTATAAAGGATCGGGATTCTATTTAAGATCGGGTTTTTTTTTCTTTTTCTTTACCCTAACTCATTAAGAGTCGTACTCTAGCTTATGCCCGTATTAGTAATTATTAGCGTATTTAATCTTAATAAAGATATATTTAATTTATATATTAGCTATAATAAGCCCGTATTTTTATTACTTAATAAATTTATTAGGGTTTAAGAAATTCCTACTTCTTCTCGCTATCTCGTTACTACTCTCGTTTTTATTATCTCTAGTAATTATTACTACCCTTTTAAATTACTAACTATTATATTTACTAAGACCTCTTTTTTATCTAAGATAAAAGGGTAAGTTTTAATAACCCCCTTTTTTTAATAATAATAATAAACGTTTATATTACTATAAGAAGATATAGTAATTAGTTTTATAATCTTTATTAATTATTAATTTCTATTATTCCGTATACTTTTAGCTTTTTAAGCCTTATACTCTCTATAATCTCTAAATAGCTTCTTTTTTTAACCTACCTCTTTTAGAGTAGTATTTTATAAAAATAGTTAAATATAAATACTAAGTAGTTCGTAAAAGAGCCGTATAGGCTATTAAGTACGGTTAGTAAAATTAAGCCCCCCCCCTTTTCTCATAAGATCGCGGGCTTTAAGGACTTATTAAAGATACTACTTATCGCTCGTACTTAGTAAGGTTAGATACCTTAGAGATTTTCTTTTTATAGCTTCTTTAGTACTCTATTTTATATCTTTTTAAGTAGTCTTTTTTATAGCCTAATTATAATTAAGTAATTATTACTTTTTTAATAATCCCTTTTATTACTTAGTTAATTTTTAATCGTAGGCCGGCTATTAAAAAGTTATTTAGTAAAAAAGCTACTTAAGGCGACGGTAAAATATTAGTTACTTAAGTAGTTTTATTAATTAGTATAGTTTAACGTAATAAACGTCGACCTCTCGTAAGTAGTAAAAGGCTACGATTATTTAATTCCGTATAGTATTTAAAAATCGTCTCCTTTTTTATTTACCTCTATAAGGTTAATTAGTACGAATTTCTTATTTTATATAATATTAAGAGGTCGTTTTTTTTATATAATAAAATACTTTACTAATTTACGATAATAAAATTTAATTACTAATTAGTATAGGTTTTTTTATTATAAAGTAATTAGTTCGAACCGTGGGTTAATAAAGAGATTAATTAAACTATATAAACTTCTACGTAGGTATAAAAAAGAGGTTCTAACCGTAGGTTAGGCTGGCTACGATAATCCTAAATAGGGCCCCTAATTAGCCCCTGCGTAGTCGACTGTATGCCGCGGTCGAATTAGACTTCCGATCCGACAGATGCGCTCGTGGGTAGTAAGTTGAACAGCCTACAGGCACTCAAAAACCTATCGCCTCTTGCTACAAAGCGGTGTCAAACAACACTCTCCTCTCAGATATAGTCTGAATAGGCTGCCTTGATGATCACTTTCTATGATGAATGTCTCGAATTATGTTTGGGCTGGTGATATTGCGGGCCGGAGCTTTTGACATACAGGTACTTCGGCATATCTAAGCAGAGATGCCGTCCTATTCTCCTTTCTCTCTCAACAAGACAAATAGATTTATGGCAGGCTGGAACAGTGGCTTACTGGCTAATGACGGGCAAGTTGATCTGGTTACTTCCGTATATTTCACTCCCTATTATCAGCTTTGACCAAAGACAGAAACTGCAAGCCTCATTCTTGTTTCTAAAGTGACGGGAAGTTCTTCAACGTCATAGGCATCAAAATCCAACTGCAAGTGTTATGATATGGGCTCGTTGGCTACATTGAAATCGATATGGTTCTTTTACCCATTGAACAACCCCTCAATGCAAGCAATACAGAGAAAAGGCTTGAGCAGATGCGTCGATGTTGTAATTCGTATTTCCCCTTTTATACCACGACTTCACGATTCTACATCTAAGAAGCCTTCGCAAGAAATGGAGAGGTCGAGGCTTAGGCCGGATTTCCTCTCAAATTTGCCCCCTCCCCCCCCCCC